>JBAPGN010003009.1:143428-163547 GCA_037355405.1 Vitis amurensis
GTCTTAGTGAGAGTCAATAGGCAGCCCAAACTTCCTTGTGAAACAATGAATACCAAAATAAAAATAAGAGGTAAGAGATCTTGCAATATATGATAAATAAAATAAAATAAAACAAAATAAATAAATAAGGGAAAACAGTCAATTCCATGCTATTTTCTATATATTATTATATATTATTATATAATATATATATATATTAAAAAAAAACAAAAAAAAAAAAGATAAGTGAAACTGTTAATAAATAAGTAAATAGATCAAGCACATGTCAACTATACAAACTATGCAGGTCATGCAACTATGTGAACCATGCACAAAGTGAGTCTAAAAGTGCCTAAGTGACTTAGGGCGAACTAAGTGGAATCTAACCTAAAGTGCACCTAAGTGAAGAAAACCTAAACTAAACTGCGGGGGCTGCCAAGGACAGCAATGAGGGGCCCGATAAATCCCCTGAATTCAAAGTCTCCAAGATGGCTCGAGAAGATAGGCGATATGAGTAGAATGCGGTTCCTAGGGAATTTTACATAAAGTACTGTAATGAACACTTAAAAAACATGTGCTAAGAAAGATGAAATAGAGGGTCCCCCCCCCCCCCCCCCCCCCCGGGGCCCCCTTTTGGGAATTTTGATCATTTAACTCTTGTGGGCCAACAAAGGAGTTTCCATATTCCTCTTAGATGACTGTGTGGAAGGAAGCAAACTGAAGGAACATTGTGGGATTCAAACACCAGATGGATGTCACTGAGTCGGTATATTTGTCCATATGAGTTGTCTAAATACAGTCTTTAGCTGCAGGAGTACTGTTAGCTTTAGCAGTACCATTGGTTTTCATCCTCTATGCAGTTTGTTTCACATCTCAGGCGATAGGTTACATCAGACATTGACTCTAGTGTTTTCTGCAACATTAAGGACTCCCAATGTGTAAATTCTTCCTCACCAAGCAATCGTTTTCAACAAAACAGGTGGAACCATGCCCCTGCATTTTGTTTCTCGACAAAAAAGCTAACTTACAACACAATTTCATGCATCTCTGGTGGAACCATGCTTATTCTTCCTCACATGCATCTCAAAATAAGCTTTTGTGCATTTCCAGCCGAAGAAGTTTCAGAATTTACATTCATTGTATCTGTGGCAATTTCCATGCCATCTTTTGAAACAGTCATTCTCTACCAAAATCACAATCTAGGCAATCGTTGAGCATTATGTCAGAATTTCCATCACAAATGAATTTCTTGTCAGCATCATTAGTAGTCCCCAGCAATTAAGCTCACTGAACCATCTCCTTCACCAGTGGAGCATTGAGATTTATGGACATCAACTTCAATATCACAGCAAGAGAAATCACTTTTACCTAGCATTGACATGCAACATGAAGAATTGCTTGTTTCATCATGAAAAACAACAGGTGACACAATATCTCTTTCCCTTGCTCTGAGAAATACTAGCATTTCATCCCCTTTAGCAACTTCATAATACAGTGTCAAACAGAGGATGGTGGCCTTTCTAGTAATCAAGCTTCCTTTGATATAGGATTTACAGGGCTTAACTGAGCTCAATTTAATTTAGTGTGGCACCCATTGACAGCAGACCCATCCCAATTTACAACTTAGCTACGTGAGCATCTAAATGAGTTGCACCGATATCCATACAACCAGCTTTCCCCTTCACCCCAAACCCAAACTAATCTCCCAGAAACAGGGAGGGGAACAAAGGTACCATTAACAAAAACAAAACATATAAGCCCATCAAACCAAAGCACCATTTCATGAGTTATCAATGTGCTTAATAATGGTGAGGAAAGAAACCAAGACCATACTTAAAAATGAGAATAGAAATATGATGTCCCAAGGTGCAGTGCGGTTGAAATTAAATTAAATTTTTCCCACACTAAACCAAGGAAACAAGAGACATATAATCAGCATCAAGTTCACAAGCAACCTAGATATCAACATGATTCAGCATGCGGTCTCTACTACACCGGTATATGCAACAATTGATACCCAAAGGCAACCAAGAAGGAAGAAGAACACTGATATGAAGGAGAACTAAGAGTCTATAGTGAACTTACCTGAGTAGTCTTCCTCCAAAGTAAAGATTGCTTCCTCCTCAATCTTCTTCAAAGACTGGCCATCCCTCCTTACTCCTTCCGGCTCTCTTCTGCTGGTTTCTTTTTTTTTTTTTTTCCTCTCCAAGGCTCCTAAAACAAATCAGAATCCCCTACCCTCAAACAAACCTCTCCTCCTCCAACCAGCTCCTTCTGCAGCCCCCTGAATAAAAAAGAAGAATCCCCCCTCACAGCTCTCTCTCTCTCTCTCTCTGCCCCCCATACTGCAGAAGGACTCCCTCACTCTCTATAACCAACAACCAAAAAAATAAAAAATAAAAACGTGTTATATCCCCCCTCCCCTACAAAGAATGTCTCCACTACAAAAGGTGGCCCGAAAAGTGGTGAGAGGAAAAACAAATAAATAAATAAAATAAAATAAGAGTGTTTGCCGGTCCATAAAGATGGGTCTACAACGCTCATAGAAAATTAGGGTATAGCAATATATATAAAATAGCTCATATGCAACATAAAAAAGCAGATCCAGGTCAATTAATATCAAACATGCATTCACTTGCATTACTAACAAAGAAGATATCATGGATGTCAGCCCCCACCAAGGCCCCATTTATTTCTACATGAGTTAATTCTGTAAATTCCTTTTTTCCTAATGATCATGGGAAAGGATCATAGGGATTTGGACGAATTCCATTACTTTTGGAACTACATAATTTATTCATGTTAATAAAATTTAAGAAAATCAGAAAATCAAGAAATTATTTAAAAAAAAAAAAAGAAAAATAAAAGAATGCATGCCAAAAAGGAATATGGCAACAAGAAGTTTATTAAAACTGAATTTTATTTTCTTAAGGATGAAATTTTAGAAAATATAATTATTTTAGTGGAAAAAAGTTTGAAAACCCAATTTAAGGCATGTAAATTCAAACAAAAATAAAAAAGGAGCTCACCATGAGGAGAAAAAGGTGGCAGATGAGATGGTGAACTGCACATCTAAAGGAGGGAAAGGAAGCAGCTTATGCACCTAGAAGGAGGACCTGCATGGCCATGCAGAAGTGAGGGCCTGGGGTTATGATTGAGACTGCAATGCGAACGTTGATAGTGCTACTGGATGATGCTTTCCCATGATCAAGTGCAACCTTCAGAACTGACTCATTTGTTGCACTTGTAGATTCAGTAGGATGTCTGGGATCAGCAACCATGGGGGAAAGTCCTCTGACTACAAGCGATTGCCTTGCTTTGAGGATTTAAAGAGAGACGCTTCAGTGAAAGAGACTTTGAAGGTAGGAAAGTATGATGCTTCAGACGTAACAGCTCAAAATCACAAGCCTTAACAACCCAGTTTTTATCAAGAAGGAGATTTGGAGACTTAGATTTCTATGTACAGTAGTAGGATGGCTTGTGTGCTAGGAATTCATTCCCTTGGCCACATCAAGGGCCGTTCGCAATCTCCATCTATTAAAACAACAGGCTTAAAGTTCCCATCCTTTTGACTTGGAGAAGCAAAGGCACCAACTGAATGATTATATGCAGTGATATCATCAGATTGCCTATGCTGAAGAACTGAGTACAAAGGAAACCACAACTTCCCACCATTAATCTCATATTGATCCTGAGCTTCATCAAGCAAGGCAGGCCAACAATCAAAGTAAATATTTTCCATGAGGATGTCAAAAGAATAGTAGGTTCTAGTTGATTAGAGAGAGAGAATTTTGAGTCATTTTCTTGTAATATCCAGATTCTGCTAAGCAGGAATTGCAACCCTGCAAGAGCCTTAGCAAGAGGGGTGCTTGAAGGAATAGCCAGTAGCATATCTATAACATCCAAGATTTTCTGGAGACCAAGATGATCTTTCCTTTTAGTGCCTACCTACAATTTGATTTCTAAACATACTTTCAACTCCAAACTTTGATTCTTGGTCAGTTAATAACATTCTTACTTGATACAGCGCAGTTGGGGTAGTTAAAGGCTGCAGGGGACAACCTAATAGGTTGCCTATACTCCTGAATTTTAAGTCTAGATTCCAGTCTGGCCCTTCCTTTGACTTGGCGTTTTTCTGGCCATCAGCAGTACTTGAGGTAAGTGTAGAATTTCCCCTATCTTGCATAGATGTATCATAGTTCATCTCAGAAACCTCTTTAGATTTAATTCTAAGAGGAGTTTTAGCAGTAACAGTAGCTCTCTGCATACCACCAATGGCCAAGTGGCACAAGCAGCACTCATCCTTAATAGTGAGTGACGGTGTGCCTTTTTACGTGTTGCTTATAAGGTAATAGCCCTTCTTTCAAGCTCCTGGTTAAGGGAATCCAAGTCATGTCCATCCTCAGCAAATCTTAAGATCTGCTCATTCATGTCTTGACTCATTGTCTCCATTTGGGCCTTCATGGATGAAATTGCGAACACGCAAGTAGAGTGCTCAATTCTGAGATTCTGCTTCTGGTTTTCCTCAAGCTTCTGGACAAGGGCTTCACAGTAGCACTCCATCCGGTCTAAAGGTGACAATCATACCGAGTTTAAGGATGCCTGTTTCAACACAACCAACATGAACAGTGCCAATACCACCAATCTTGTAAACATCTTGGCTTTAGAATACTTTGGTGTTGTTGCATACATCTCATTGTAACAACATATTATTTCCTTGACACCAGGGGTGAAGGCAAGCAAAGTATGCTCACGAGTCTAACCATTCTGGGGTATACCAAGCTTCAAAGCAGTTAAGATTCATATGGCGAAGCTTTGGAGCCTACACCTTTACTTCAACTTTCATCACAGAAGTACCATCTTGCCCATTGCTATTTCACTGTCAATTGGAATAAAGCCCAAGCAGAAAAGGCTTTAGGTAGCAGCAGCTAAAAGCCTATGGTTATACCATAAAAGCCTTCAGTTGAGTATGATTCCTTTTTCCTAATAACTAGACTGAGCAAATGCATCAAGATGCAGCTAACCGCACATCCAATATAGCTCTATGACCCCACTAATCCCTCATCAGTATAATCTTTATTATACAAAAAGGGAGAAGGTTATATTACATGGGGTCAACCAAATTTGAAATTTGCTTTGGGGTTTAACTTCTTTTTGGCTGGACGCTGTGAGAGAGGTTGGTCAGTGATTTCTTAGTGGTTGAGATCTTGGACCAATCTTTTCATGGTTGGTGCTTGCTACTGTCCCATGCTGAGTCATTTCCACGTTTGACACCTAAATTGAGTTGGGTTTCTTCTTCTCTTGGTGTAAGTTTCTCTATCAAACTTTGGAGACAAAAGCCAGAAACCAAAAGGGTGGGGATGAGTTTTCAGATTTTCCTTTGAAGGGCAGTTTTGGTTTCGATTTGATTGAGGGGGAGGAGAAATGTAGCTTGTCAATCTAAATGGTTAAGTAGAGGGTAGGTTGCAGTTTGGTATATGGTAGTGAGATTCTGATGTTGAAGAACAACTAATCACTTGATGAGAAAGAGAGGCCTAACAGAAAAACTTTCCAATTATCGAAAAGAGCAGCAAGGGAAAGCAATTGAAAAAGGGAAAAAAAATGGTTAAGCTTTGTGATCTAAATGGTAATGCAGCAACCCATGTGATCCCTACTTTCTACTATGCAGATCTTTACACGCAAAACCCTAACCCCTTTAGCATCCCCAAGTTTCATTCACCCCAGCTACTAAGTTACTAAAATACCTTCTTTTCCAACTAAATTGTATAGAAAGGATGTAGCACTAGGCTATTAGTACTAGACATGATAAGGCTACTTTTGGCAATATATTTATAAAAAGAGTTACCCGCCTCCAGCCTAATAAACTCTCGCAACTTTAAAACATATTTACATAGTAAAAAGAACTCTACTAAATACAATTACTACCAATGCAAACACAACATCCTTGTTCTATCCCACATGATTACATGACCACTCAGATAGACAAACATTTCTTATGAGGTCAAGCAGAAAAAGTGTCACATCGGAGTTTGGGATTGGTTCTGGTATCATTTTATAATGACCCATTTCCTCTAATATGGATGTCGGTCATTAGATTTAATCAGAAAAATTGACCTACTTGGTTTTGGTCATTGAAGATGTGTGGTGTCTCCCACACCAGATCCATTCTAAGTTTACGGACAAACTTGGCTTCCAGATTGCCTAGATACCTCGTCACTCATGTCTGCCACTTGACCACATTCTCATGGAACCTTATAAACAAAAATGTAAAATCTACCAGTTGGTGGGTGATGGGAGTGCTTTCCTTCTTAATTATATGTATCATTCTCTCTTGCTTGGCTTCATCAGCCCTCCTCTCTTCTCTCTATAAATCTGCCGACCCTGCCCAGTTGTTATTCCCCCCCTTTCTCTTCTTCTCAGCCTTGGAGATTGAAAACAACTCCAAAGGAAATAGTTAAGTAATAGGTACCCAGAACAGTTAGTGGTGCTGCATGTGCTCTGGAATCAGTGTGGTTGCTTTATATGATAAAAACTGCACAACCCACCGCCCATTACAATCCGACTTCTACGTATAAAAGCTGCCTCCTCTCTTTTCTCAGGCCTCTCCCTCATTTTTCACTGAATCCTTCTCAGTTTGAGAGAATAATCAATGGGTAAAGAAGCTAAGGTGAAATGGGGCTTTAGGATTATTTTTCTGCTTCTTGAGTACTTCATTCTTTTCAGTGGATCTTATTTTTTTATGTATGATTCAGTCCTGCATTGATTTCTTTTATTGATAATGTTATCTGGGCAGGAACAAGCTCCAGCTGAAGTTAAACCAGAGGCAGAGGAGAAGAAGGAGGAAAAAGCAGAGGAGACGAAAGAAGAAAAACCAGAAGAGCAGAAGGAGGAACCCAAGCCACCATTACCATTTGTCTTGTTTGTAGATTTGCATTGTGTGGGATGTGCCAAGAAGATAGAGAGGTCCCTCATGAAAATAAGAGCTCTCTCTCTCTCTCTCTCTCTCTCTCTCTTTTTCTTCCTGTCCACGTGAATATAGCTCACTCACAGCTCTCTCATTACCTGATTCTTTGTCATTGTTGTCATCATTTACAGGAGTCAAGGAGGTTATGATTGATATGGCTCAAAACCAGGTGACTATAAAGGGAATAGTTGAACCACAAGCTGTGTGCAATAGGATAATGAAGAAAACCAAGAGAAGAGCTAAAGTCTTATCCCCTCTGCCTGAAGCTGAGGGAGAGCCCATGCCAGAAGTTGTTAGTTCACAGGTTTCATGCAGCAACTACTTTGAAAAATAAAATAAAATAAAATAAATTCTCCTGCTGATTTGATGGCATTTTCCATTTTCTCCAGGTTAGTGGATTAACAACTGTGGAACTCAATGTGAACATGCACTGTGAGGCCTGTGCTGCCCAGCTCCCAATTGCAACAGCCAAAACAGATCAAGATAATATACATAAACCTCAATTCTTTATCGCAACACTCATCAGATCAATATTAATCCACACAAATCCAGAACAGTCAAATCAAATCCAAGCAATTCGATTCCCAAATGCAACACCCACAACAACAAGATTCTCTAACATAATTGAAGAAGAATCAAATCGAACACAAAGAATTCAATCCAATTGCAACAGCTAAAACAGAAAGACTCGGTAAAATAAATCACCAACAATCATACCTCACGCAAACATTCTCCATTCTCAAAGCAAAAACTCACAAGAGCAAGCCTAGGCCTCCGAACGCCGATCCTCATTTCTGACCAACTGATCGAGTCAGTCCCGCTCTCCAAACCTCCTTAACAAACTTTCCTACCCGAACTTCAACGATGTCCCAGACTTAATTCCGTCAAGAAACGACCACTCCTGCTCTATCACGCCGATTTTGTTCTGCGTGATCATCAGAACAACTATAAACAAAGCATAAAAAATTAAAAAAAAAAAAAACACGTCAAGAATCTCACATAGAGCGCCTCGGTGAGCTCGGGCCCCCAGAATCCCCTGCGGCCGGGCATTGCGTTGATGGCCGGGACGAACGCGAGGGTTTGTCCTGACGGGCAGAGGGCCGCCGTTGGGTGGGATCCCTAGATCAGGAGGGTCGTCAGCCGGAGGAAACATCTCTTATCACAGCTTGAGTTTGGAAACGATACGGTGGCAGGGCTTTTTCTTGGAAATGACGTGAGATTTTCTCGGTAAAATGCGAGAAACAGATACGAAACAAAGCAGTAAAAACAAAAGAACCCGTCAAGAATCCCACGTAGAGAGTCTCGGTGAGCTCGGACCCCCCGAATCCCCTGCGGCTGGGCATTGCGTCGATGGCCAGAACGAACGCGAGGGTTAGGTTTAGAGTTAGGGTTTCTCCTGACGGGCAGAGGGCCGCGGTTGGGTGGGATCCCTAGATCGGGAGGGTCGTCAGCCGGAGGAAACATCTCTTATCACAGCTTGAGGTTGGAAACCATACGTTGGTAGGGCTTTTTCTTGGAAACGACGTGAGATTTTCTCGGGAAAATGCGAGAAACTGATAGGAAAGCATGGAGTGAGGCTGTCTCTCAAATCTCGTTTATATGCGATTCGCTTTCCAGTTTTCTTGAGCGTTTCTTGGAGGTTGTGCTGAATAGAGCCTACCACTAATCGTCTGCATGAGAGAGCTAAGCTAACTTCACTTTTGAGTTCTGACAATAAATTTACATTTTTACCCTGGACAATTACCATAAAGGCACAATGGCCAAAAAGTTCCCAAATTTGCATTAAAATCAGACATGTGAGCAAAAATTATCCAAGGTTTTAAAAAAATCATATACCATTAACAGGTGAGAAGACTATCATTTTAATATGCATAGGTGATCAAATACATTTCTTTTATTTATTATTATTTATATTATAGCTAATAATTATGACAAAATTGTTCTCTTTTGTTTTTATTATTAGTTAGTACTATGAAATTTTAGTATAATTTTTATTTTTTGGTTTTTTTATGCAATTGTGATAAATTTTCAAAACTTGAAGAAAAAAAAAATGAAATTAACAAATAAATAGGATAAAAAATGATATTTGATGAAATTTTAAATTAATTGTGATTAAGAACATTTAACTCAATCTCAAGAGAGGTGAGTGAAATTCAATTTATAAAGTAAATTTACTTTTTAGTTTTATTTAAAATTTGTAACATTATTTTTATCTAAATTTTTTGTGGTATTTGAAATGCAATTATTTTTTATGTTGTAAAAATTAAATTTACATTTATAGGAATTCAGTTTAATTTTAAAAAATCTATTACTATATATAAGATTTTATTTTTATTTTTTTTTAAATTTGATGATATAATACAACAGATGTTTTTATGGGAAATTTGAGTGGGGACATTACTAGATCTACCCCACCCTGTCTAACTATATATAATTTGGCTTTTTATTTTTTTATTTTTTGGAATTTGATGGGATAAATCCTAGGTATGTTTGTTATTTAATCATGTAATTACTAATACCTATAATTATTTAAATGATATGTTATTTAATAGTGGACAACAAGTCCCTATCATTTTTTTTGGATATACTTTTATTTTATTCCTTTTAATCCATGGTAATAGAATTTTTTTAAAATCATTTAGACAAAAAAAAAAGGATAATTTCATTTTAATGACATTAAGTTTAGTGTTTGAGTGATAGAATTAGACTCATATTTATCCTTATAATTTAGTTCTTTTATGACTTTTTTTAGAAAGATTTATTAAATAATTATAAAACATCTTATGCATACATTTTAAAAATAGGAAAATAAAAGACTTTTCTCAACAAATTTTATAAAGTCAAATATAGGCAAATATCTAAATCTCATTTTTTTTGTTTTTTCAATGAATCTAATGTAATTAGTAGTCTTATCTTTTATAAACAAATAAGAATGAAATATATTAACTAAAAAAAATTGAATAGCTTTTGCTCGTGATATCATGTGAGTATCTTTTTGTTTCTATTAATTAAAATGACAAAAGAAAATGTACAATTGTGTTTTGGACCTAGTTGGACCCATTAGTTCATATAAGTTCACCATTTAGGTCCAAAACCTAGAAAAATGATATGGATTTTTTATCTTTCCAAAAATGATCTTTATTGACTATGAAAAAAAAGAGTGGAAAAACATTAGTTTAAATTTTATTTCTTTTGTAAACCTCAATAAAATTTAATTTAATTTAGTGATTTGGAAAAAAATACACCATTTTCCAAAAGAAATAAAAATAAATTATTATTATTATTATTTAAAAATCAAACATCTTGGAAAATTTATATTTTTAAAATTGTGTATATAAAAAATAACTAAAAATATGCCAAAATTATTTTTTTAAATGATATATTTTTATAACATATTTAAAAAAAAATAGTTTTCTAAAAATAATAATTTTCATAATAATTATTAAAAAAAATTAAGATAAAAATGTTTGTCAAACATTTTGATAGAAAATACTCAAAATAGTTTTGATGGGTATATTGGTTTCTTCACATTTTATATCATTTTCATCAATTATGCAACTTTAATGGGTCAAATCTTAATTTTTGGGCTCAATTGGGTCCAAAACACAATTCTCACAAAAGAAAATCACTTATATTTCTTTTTTAAAATATTTCAATTGAGCATTATTTTTCCTTATTATTTTTCATTAACTAATTAATTCTAGAACATGTATTTTCATTGACCTTTAAAAATATACATTTTATTCTAAATATAAACTCCGAATCAGAATTTAATGATTTAATTCGTACATTGAATGAATTCAAAATTGATGAATTAAATGTGAAGGTAGAGGAAGAGATTTGGATAATGTTTATTATGGAGTGTACTGCGAGAAAGTATGAATTGATTTGGAAAGTTAAGAAGAAATTAATAATATCATAAATAAGAATTAAGATGGAAGGATTGATATTATGCTCATTCATGAAAAGTTATGTATTAAACTTCACTATCATTTATTTTTAATCCTTTAGTTATTTAGCTTCTTGCAAGTTTTAAAACAATAACTTATAGAAGTGTAAGAATTTTGAAAATAAAATAAGTCGCACAACTATTTTTTATCTAAAATAATAAATTCAACTATTCACAATTATTAATTATTTTTAAAAATTGTTATCTTTACCAACCCACAAGAATAGGATGGGCTACAATGAAAATAACTACTACTTAATAAATTTTGATTCAAAAAAAAATTATTTGTAGTAATTAGTTAAAACCTGCAAATCTAGATGATTATTCAAAATAAATATATGAACTATGATTAGTTCCATCTTGAACTATGGATAAATGTTATCTATGTCTTTCTCTAGGACTATGATTACCTTCTCTATAACCTCTTCTTTCTAAATATCAATATTATTTTTTATGAATTGATTTCGTAGAGAATCATATTATATTTGTATTTTCTCAAGGATGGCATTGAATTTATTTATAATTCTCCTTATTTTATAAATAAATTAACTTTAAAATATTTCCTTTTTGGTCTTTTCTTTTCTTACTCTCATAAAACTAACAACATTAGTTTTTTGTGGATAGATTTTGCAAAGAATTGATTGTATTGTATTGTATTTTCTTATTGTGTTAGATTTGTTCATGATTCACATTATTTTATAAATAAATAAATTTCAAATTTATAATAATTCTAAGTTTATACTAAAATATTTATCAATACTTATATTTATTTGTATTTAATTATTTTACTCTTAGAATTTTGAAAAAAAGATATTTTTAGTATTACCTTAAAAAGAGCATAAGTTAGAAAATATAATTATGATAAAAAGTTATTTATATTATTTTAGTTAATTTTAAAATGTTTAAAGCTATTTGATGACTATAATTTATCCAGGGAAAAAAATAAAAAATACATATACATAGAAAACCTTCAAATTGAATTTAAATGATCTCATTGACCTACATGACTTTTAAAATTGTTTAGGAATGATAAGGAAATTTGATATAAATCATTAGTACATTAAAATTAATTTCAAACATTAAATTATTATTGATATGGTACAAACCTATCTTAATAAATTATTGATTATACATATATGATAAAAATGAAAATTACGTTAATTGAAAAACATATCCAAATCATTACCACTTACTAAAAATTAACAATTAAAATTAATTTTCAAACATTTTACCTTAGTAAATTATTAATTAATATATATGATTAGAATAAAAATTAAATTAAAAACTAAGCTAATTCTAAAAAATAAAAAAAATAATTTAAATAATCTCATATTGTTATATATAATAATAATAATAATAATAATAATAATAATAAGAGTTATTTATATCATATTTTGTTATACATTTATACATTTATATATTATTTGATTTAAAAGAAAAATTATTTAAAGGAGACAATTTATAATAAAAAATTATATAGAAAATTCTCAAATTTAATTTAAATTATCTTATTGAATATAGTAAAAAATAATTCATAAGTTTTTTCCATTTAAAATAGTAAGATCAAATCTTTATATTTATTTAAGATAATTATAATAAGAGTTATTTATATCATTTTTTTTTTATACATTTATACATTTGTGTATTATTTTATTTAAAAGAGATCATTTATTGTGAAACTATACATTTTTTATATAAGAAAACTTCTAAATTTAATTTAAATTATTTTATTTCATATTTAACTTAAATAATTGATAAAAAAAAATCACAAAACTCACGTAAATGAACTTTAAAATTATTTAAGAATGACAAACAAAATTTGCTTCAAATCATTACCAGATATTAAAATTTTTAAATTTTAAATTAATTTTCAAACATCATACAAAGTTACCTTATATCATGATAAAAACTAAGTTAATTCTAAAAAATTATAACAATAATCTAAATAATTTTAGATTATTGTTATATATTATCTATAATAATATATATAATGTAAAAACAATAAATAAATAATAAAAAAATAAAAGGAAGAATGTTCTCTGGCATCAAGTGTCTGTGTTGGCACAGTTCAGGGCTCATCAAAGAATTTTATTTTTATTCTTTAGTTTAAGCAGCAGATACCAGCAATTTCCAACATTTAACATACAGAACATAAGAAAAATAAAAATAACATTCAATGCAGAGGATAAACCTTGATATAAATCCAACTTTGGAATCTTTTAATTGTAAATCAATAAAGCAATGAGCAAACCAATATGTAATATTACTATGGTTAGATTTTTCATTAAACAGAATAACATAGAATCATTTGGATGACATTATTCACCTCTAAATCTAGTAGTTAATTATTTAATGGGAAATAGTGTGATTTCGACAGTTATAAGATAAGAAATTTCATTCATGACGCCTTTCTCTATACAGGTGCATATGCACAGTGAAGATTG
This sequence comes from Vitis amurensis, assembly GCA_037355405.1. Lineage (NCBI taxonomy): Eukaryota > Viridiplantae > Streptophyta > Magnoliopsida > Vitales > Vitaceae > Vitis > Vitis amurensis. Next base: position 156,765 of record JBAPGN010003009.1, read on the forward strand.
GATCTATAACTGTTGGAACCCATGGTCAAATTCTTGAATTGCTATTTCGAGATACCCTAATCCCTGTTTTCGGTATAAAGATAAAGATTTCAGTTCAGTTCAGTTTCAAAGCAAAGCTCTACATTTAATCTCTATTTTGATCTTCTTTAGCTATGGATGTTGACGAGCATGGTAACAAACGAGTGTTTCAATGACGTGGAGCTTCAAATGATAGTGGCAAACAACAAAAGGTTTGTTACCATTGGAGGGCAGGCAGGTGCAACAAGTTCCCCTATCCGTACCTACCCAGAGAATTACCAGGTCCTCCTCCCCAACAACACCAACCATTCATAAGCAATGGATCATCGTCCAAACGGCCAAATCAAGGAGTACATGACTATCGCAGCTTTTCTGGTGCACGAAGAAGTCCTAATTTTAATCCTACATGGGGACGAGTTCATGACGGTGGTGCAGGCAATAGAGCTCAAGGTAGTGGCACGAGCAATAGAGTATTTAGGAAGATTGAGAAGCTTTGTAATTATTGGCTTCAAGGAAATTGTAGTTATGGGGATAAGTGCAAGTTTTTGCATTCTTGGAGTGTTGGTGATTGTTTCTCTGAGTTTGACACAGCTTGAAGTGCATCGGAAGGTAATAAATTTGTTTGAATTTTGGTTACATTTGGAGTTCTTGTGCATTTGAATGGATGGGCTGATATAGGTTTATTGGAGTTCCGCAACTAGGATCGCTAACCCAGTAGGTCATTAACAAAAACTATTTAGTTAAGAGGAAGAATTTTTGTCACAATTTCCCCGGAACCCTCATTTCTATTTGGTTGCCCAGAAAAAACTCATTGATTAACATTTTTGTATGTATAAGAAAAACCACAAAGTAGGTTCCGTATTCGGTTAACATCATTAAAAGATTCAAGTAATAAACTAAAATTCTATAAATATGAGAAAAATAATGAAGAATACATTCGAGCATTATTAACAAATTCACGACCCTAACCTTGGTCATTTGGTTATTAGAAGAGACCTTCAAATTTTTTGCACTTGCTGTTCTCCAGAATAAGGAGCATATAATGCACCATTTAATCAGAAAAAAAATGAAAATAAAATTTCTGAAAAATAGCAAAGTACCTCTCCTTGAAGTATTACAAACACCAGCACCTTGACTTATATTTGTTCCCATTTTACCCTATTAAACAACAAGAAAATTGTCAGTACTTCATGAATGCAGGCAAAAGATAAAAAATGATGAGAACAGAGGATGCAAATATTTTGCCCTAATAACACCACTTTGGCATTTTACTGAACACATAATAGGGTGCAAGCAATATTAGAGAGTGGGAAGAAGGAGGGAGGATGTTGCGCTGTTGCGTGCTCAAATTTATGTCCCTTGAAGTTACCTTTGCTCAAACTTTGAGAAATAAATGAATTACCAAAACCAACTTGGAATTGTTACTCAGTTACTCTTTGTTAGTAAAACATCACCCTTTCTAATTGAGTAATTGTTGTCTTTTCCTTTAGCAGATTTCTGCCTCTTATACTTATTCCAATGCATGTTTCTCCTCCTACTAAACACCAATTCCTTCTTTCTTATAACAAACAACAGTAGTTTATGCTACAAACTTATGTGGTGTTTTTTTTTTTGGCTTTTTGTTAAAAACAATTTGGTTTTAGAATTTAGGTGGTTTGTTTTTCTATTTTTTTCATAACTTATTATAAACTTTTTACTAAATAGAGAAAAGCTAAAATACGTAGTTTTTTCTAAATAGAAAAAATAACATAGGTTTTTCTTTACTTTTTAATACTTAATAGAAATAAAATACTATAAAAATAAATAACTTAATATTTAACACTATTAAACTTTAAGGTTATATTTATAATTAAGTAAAAAAATAAACACCACCTTAGTGTGGCCTTGTGTTTTTCGCTATCATCCCATTCGAATGGTGAAACTTGTTTTTTCATTTATAAAAATTTGACTTTTCTTTTTAAATTGAAATTGTCACTTATTTTAATAGGAAAAATAAATAAAGAAAAAATTGCATGACTCCTTATTTAGAAAAGACATATCTTAAAAAATTAAATATAAAATACAAAATATAAATAAATAAATAAAAATTAAATTTTAAAAAGGTATAAGTGGGTTGAAACATTCAAATGTAATTGAATCTAAATTTTAATGATACAATTTGACTCAAAATTAATGTAAAAATAAACTTGGGACAAATTTTGGGATATACAATTAGTAATTCAATAATGTAAAGAAATATATTTTTTTCATAGCTTTTTAAATAGTATAGATTACGGTAACAATGTATTTATAATTATATGAATTTATTAGAAGGAAAATAAAATGAATAAAGACTTCAAAAGCATCATATTGCAAACCTTACCAAACAATCGCCAAAATCAACAAATGCTGAAGAAGATGAGCAATTGAAATAACTTTTGACATGCTTGAATTGCTTGGAACAGTCCCTTTGTTGAACTGCATAGATTTCCTCCTATAGATAAAAAAGATAACAGTTAAAAGAACACAAGTTAACAAAAAGACTCTTCTCTTCCAAGAAAAATAGCCATAATAGGGATACCTAAGGAAGGCTTTTGTTCTCTTGGGTACCAGAAAATGTAAAACCTAAGATTCAAGAATTCTAACCTCCATTCTTCACCTACATTATCTTAGAACCCAATCAAATAAGCTCTGGACTGAGCTGAGCTTTACAAAACCAATTAGGTAAGGTGGGTTTTTTTTTTTTCCAATTTTCAATGAACAAAAACATAAAACATGAAACTCAAATTTTCATTTTCCTTTTCATTTCCTCTGTTTTGTCTGAAATCTATACATTACTAATTCAAAAGTTAGTAAAATCACACATCTTGTTGGGATTAAGGTCTCTCTCATGGTTCTACTAAAAAATTTGAAAACATAACATTGAATTCTGAGATAGCCATCAACAAAAACTTATCGTTGAAAACCAAATGATAAACATCAAACCATACTTACGTGCTACTAGTACCAACAGAATCACGGGAACCAACGTTAACGCTCTCATTCTCATAATAAACCTCGAAACTTAAACCTAATGTTTCAAAAACAAAGCATCCAATTAATATATGAGAATATAAAATTTCTCATTATAGAAACAATGTAAAATGTACCACTCTTTAGATTTTTTTGATCTCCTACAACTCAATTTGAAGTTGCTTTCAATTTTTCCTAAATTTATGGAGACGAAAAGTTTGATCACGATTCAAAACAGAGGAAAAGAAAAAGAGTTAGATAAGAATAAGAGTTGATATGTACCTTGACAGCCAATATTTGGTTTTATTCTTTTTCTTTTTCAGAATCTTCTGATGATCCAATACCCTACGAAGCAAAAGCAACATCCAAAGTTCAGGTAGTCAATTTCTGTCTTTCCTTGTTTTTTCTAGGCAACCAAATAGAAATTGGGGTTCTAGGGAAATCGTGACAAAAATCCTTCCTCTTAACTAAACAGTTTCCGTTAATGACCTACTGGGTGAACGATCCTAGTTGTGGAACAGTTTCCATTTATGATCTATTTGGTTGCTGAAAAATCAAAGGAAGGAAAGAAAAAGAAAAAGAAAAAAAAAAGGAGCAGGAATCTTGGAAACACCCATTTGAAAGGCGAGAATGTACTTACAAGTTTGTGATTTCCTAGAAACTGAAGGGCAGGAAAATCTGGATTTTCTAGGCAACCAAACGGAAAAAAGAAAAATTAAAAAGACTGCAGAAAAAGGATAATAAGAATGGTGATCTCTTGACAAGATGAGGGTGAAGAATGGTGAGCGCTGATTTGAAATGGTAGAAAAATCTCCTGTGATGTTCGCGGAGACCAGAAAAGAATAATGATGCATGTGTGATCTCTTGTTCCCTCAGAAAAATGGATATCCAAAGGAAAATGGCGATTCCATCCTCGAATATGAAGATCCTGAAGCTCCAAAATGGGTGTCTGATATCCTTTCTCACTGACGGTGGACTGCAATGGTCGTGATGAATATTGTTCTCCGATGACAATGAACTCTAATGGTGGTGATGACTCTCTATAAACGAACTAGCGAGCTTCAACGGTGGTGAACTACTCCAGCAATGATGAACTCCATAGACGAACCAGCAATTTTCAACGGTGGTGAACTATTCCGGCAGTTATGAACTTGCCTTCTTCAATTAGAATTTGCGCTCCTCCATAAAACACCCAAAAAGTGACTCCCTATGTCGCTGATGAACCCTCCTCCAAAAAATGCCCAAAAAGACTCTATGTCTGTGATGAAGTCTCCTTTCCAAGAATGCCAGAAAGAGTTTCTCCGTGGGTGATGAAGTCTCCTTTTTTCAGCCTCAAAGGTCTCTGGAACTACAGCTGTTACTCCATTCCCGGTGTGGTGTGCATGCTCCCTCAACAGAAAGATTCCTCTTCTGGAGACTTCCCCAAAAACGGCCTCACGAATGCCTGGCAATTCAAAAAGGTGACTGCATAGCTTCCTTGCATGGCCTGTGGTGATGCTCCCTCACATGAGACTCTCTCGAAACCATCATATCATGTCCCGGAAGAAAATGGATTCTTTTAGGTCTCATCGTTATGCTGAATGCATGTCTCCATCTCACCCGGAGCGCATGTGTGATAGCAATCCAAGTCTCATCCAAGCACAGAATAATTGCAAAAACATAGGGACTGTTTTGTAATTTTTTTTAAAAAAATAGAGAACAAAAAATAGGTTTTTAGAATTTTTTAAAAACTAGTGTTTGGCCAGATGTTTAAAAAAAAATAGTAATTTTAAAACAAAAAAACAAAAAGTTTGTTTGGATGAAAAGAATTTGTATTATTTTTAAAAACAATGTATTACTTTTATTTTATAAAATTAATTTATAATAATATGACATTAAATTCAAGTTAAGTCTTATTAAAAAATAAAAATTAAATTCACAATTATATATATAAGTTAAAGATAAATATTTTTTTTAAATTATGAAACAATTTTTTTATTGTAGTGAAACAAAAATTTATATAAGATAAAAAATAATTTTAGTATTCATTTTTAATACAAGTCAATTAAGTATTTTAATTAATTTTTAAACATTTTTGTTTGATCATGATTTCTTATGTTTTTTTTAGAAACTTTTTTAATGTTAAAGAATCAAAAAAAAGTTTTTTAATGTTTTATAAAATTAAGGATATTTGATAAGTTATTATTATAAATGGATTTAAAAAATAAAAAATAAAAAGACTTGTTCGGATAAAAAAAATTAAATTTATTTTTATTTTGTAAAAATATTTTAAATTCAATATATATAATATTAATTAATCAAATTTAATTGAAGTCTTATTGAAAATGAAAATAATTTTTTAATTAAAAATAAATTAGAAAATATATAGTTTTTAGTAAAACATAAATAGTAATATTATAACAAAATCATAAATTATGTTTTTAGTAGAAAATATACTATTTTATTATATATGTAAGAAAAAAGATATTTTATTATATTAATAAATTTATGGTATTAATGAGTTTATTATTTAAGTTTTAAATTATTTTTAAAAATTAATTGAGTTGTTAACAAATCCAACACAATAAATCTTGTTTAATCGAAAGTTAATTTGCCTTGCAAAAAAAAATGAAAAATAATTCTATGTAGAAGAGAAATAATAGAGTATATGTGTTTTTCTATTGTTTTTAAAAACTGATGAAAACAACTTTTACTTGTTTTCTAAAAGTTGTTCTCCATTTCACTTTGTTTTTAAAAACTAGAAATTGAGAACAATAACCAAATAGCGTTATGACAACTGTTATTTATTTTATAATGACTCCCACTGGTCCACACTCGATGAACACAACTGCTTAAACATTGTCACACATAGTAGTCATAGTTGTAGAGCAATTTGGACAGAAGCAAAAAAAATAGATAGATAAAGAATTACATAAATAGCAGTGACAATCTTAAAATTCATCAGCAGGCTTTAGAAAACCTAAAAACTTGAATAAACCTATGAAAAAAGAAACCTAACCAATATAGTAACTTGTTATAAATCTTATTTATTTCCTAAAACTCATAAACCTCTAAATAATAAGATTAAAATAAAACAGTAACTTTTTGTCTAAAATTTGAAACTTAACTTTATGAAATCTTCTTGTAATAAGAGTTTCTAACGAAGAAGACTTCTAGATTTTTAAGTAAACTTAAATAGAAGCTTCAGAAAAAAAAAATTAAGAAAATAGAAAGTTTAAAAATGTAGAAACTTCTTTTAAGGAGAAATTTCCAATAACAAAACTTCTCAAATTTTAAATGCAACTCAAACACTGATTATTAACCAATTATGATTCTAGATAGCCGCATTAGAGGTAAAAAATCACATTTTGATGGAGGAAGGACTTGAAATACATGATAGTTTGAGATTGTAAGCAAGAGAGTCCAAGGATACATAGAGAGAAAGGAAAGATCAATAGAGGTTAAGTCATGTTGTCTGGCCTAATATGTTGAGGGAGGAAATCCTGAAGCTTTAAGGTGGTTTGGTGGAAGATGAGGAGAGTGTGGTACTAGGGTATCTCAAATGGACCTTGAGGATTTAATTCATTACCACATTCACTGTGATCGTAATCTAAAATGGATTGCTCTGAATGCATCTGCACCTAGGTTGACTATACAAGTACTTGAGCTTCACAGAGTTGGAGTTATGACAACCTGAAATCAGGAGTTCCTTGATATAAACTTAAAAAGCAAACTTAGGGAAAGTGTTTTCCTAATTATAACATATAATTGGCGTGGAATTGAACAAAAGCAGTC
>JBAPGN010003010.1:0-38342 GCA_037355405.1 Vitis amurensis
TTCGGTAATCGCTTTTACCCACAGTGTACACGAGATCCTGGTTTGGATATATATCTGCATACCGGTCCCATAATCCGTATTGCCGGAACCTGCAGTTAAAAAAAGGAGATTAGGGGAGTGGTTCAATTTGCCAATTTATATTATCACTGTTAGAACTTAAAAGCAAGGAACAATTGTCTGGGTGAGAGCTATTTAGTATTTACTTGTCTTGTTTGACATATAGATTGTTAATAAATTTTGGGTCGACGTCGGGCACGAAGAATTCAGCAGCCATCCGGTCTGGGATGCCGATTTCCCAGAGTGTAGGTCCATGTCTCGGAGGCTCAAATACAATATTGCCCAGTTTGATTTTATTTCCTGCATTTTTTCGATTAATTTCTTAAAATTGTGAATCGTTGAAATGCAGTATAAACAATTGAATGACCACTGTATCTATTCTAAGGAGCGGCAAGCGGGCCTGTAACACTTTGCTCTCTCATAAGTAACAGAAGCAATGAATTGAGAAGTTTAAAACCTGGTTTGATGGTAATAATGGCATCATATTTGTAATCCCCCATGATACCAGGAACCCAGGCGAACAAATTGTAGGTTCCGGCTCGGACAGCTCGAATGGAGAAATTGCCCTCCTTGTCAGCTTGTGTCCAAAAGTGATAACCCTGAAAACACACATGCAACAATATTACGTAAATTAGTGCCCCCAACACACTTCATCCATGGGTTATTAAGACAACTGTTTCAGGTACCAAAGAACAACCTTGGTCTCTGTTTGCCATGATCCTGCTTCACCAGGTAGACTCAATCCCACGTAAGCAAGGCTTGCCGGTGTAGGTGCTTGGTTGATGTATCTGAAACAACATGAATATTAATTAACATTTATTGGTTTTGTATGAATTGTACAATGTAAAACCAGTTGAGGGAGGTGAGAGACATACTTGTCCAGGACTAGTAAACGACCCTCGACAGATCCGCGTTGATGAGACTTGGGGAAGTCCTGTGAGAGTGGGAAGCTATATGGCCAGCTGTCAACTTCTTTCAACATCTAATTAACATATATAAAGAATGATCAGTTGATGGATTAATTTATGCGAGGCTCCTTAGAGAAGCAATAGTACATAGATGAAATGGTAGTACCTGTTGTTTGGCGTCGCTCCAGAGTGAAGTGGGCTCTTTTTTGTTTGAAACCGAGTTCAGATAAATGAAAATAGGACCAAAAACCTTTTTCCATGCTTCCCCGTCTTTAAATATTTCTTCTTCAGGCTTCCCAACGTAATGAGAACTCGTAAACACCTGGATGTAAATTGATGCGTTAAGAAGCTAGGAAGATAAAAACTATAACCAAAAAAGGAGAAAAATAAAGGATACCAACATAAAACAAATCTTGAGGAGTTCTCAAATCTCAACATGAATGTTATCATCTCCTTTCTAAGTTCAGTAGGCATATAACGTCTCAGAGAGACTAATGAGAGGAAACCATTGTTACTTGTTGTTATACTTACAGAAAGGGAGACAGGGCCAGCATGAGAGGTGAGCTCTTGCTTGAGAGGTCCAGAAATTCGGAATTCATCACTGGGCGTGATAATCCAGAACCCTACTCCAGATTTCTGGCTGATCCACCCATGTACCTTATTGTCTTTGCTATCAGAAGCGTATTGGTATTTGTCGTCCACCTCTCCTTTGAGGTCAGGTTGGATGGGTTCGTTAGCAGAACAGCTTCGCGGTAGGCAAGGGGCTTACCCCTTGCACGATCTTCAGCCGTTGGCATCACCCTTTGTCTGGTGTCCGAGATGGCCATGTAGTCAAACCTAATCATTGACACCATATCAACATTAAATTTTTTTCTTCAACCTCAAGAAGTGCTCTTGCTAAGCTTTTTCTATGAAAGTTAAAAAAGAAAAGGTATGATAACAATTACAGGTCTTCTCTAAGCTTGAAAACAAGTCTGGTTTGCCATAGAGATGTGCCATGCCATCCTTGTAAGCGTTCATATATGGCATATGCATAGAACCCTGAGGAGCCACGCAACATTATGAACCTGCAAAGCCATTCCTCCATGTATAATAACAAAAACTCAGAAGCTTGTTTCTAAGTCTCAAAAAGGGTAATATAAAGTTAGGCTGCAGTTGCACCTCTTGTCGACGCTTAAACGAGGCCCTGAATCATCGGAAGGATCCCATGGTCTTTTGAATGAGACCTCCACTTGGCTTTCATTTTGGTTTATGACTCGAAAACTATTCCCTAAAAAACTGCCCATTTTCTAAATTAAAATCTATGCAACAACGAAAGAGTAAACGTTAAGGTTAGATGAGAAAGAAATAAACTTACACCCATTGTCCATTTTCTTGCCAAACGCAATCCCAATACCTAAACCCATTGGATTAATCAACTATGAGAAATTTGTATAACAAAATAAAAATATTTGATTATGCTAAAACAAAATAAGGAAACATATATACCCTCTACTACTTTCTTTGTAACGGTGACTAAGTAAATTTTCAACTCCTTTGTATTTTATTCCCACCACAGAGCCCTCTGGTTTTGCCAAGGTGAGTTGTATGATGCCATTATCCATCACCACCTGAAACATATATTTTCGTTAATATTGCCAGAATTTTCCTTTTTTTGTTGAAGCTATACCCAAAAAAAAAAAAAAAAATCAATTTAAATTTATAGAAAAATTAGTTGCATATCAATTAAAATGCTTCCATAAAAAGTATGAAAATTCTAGTTTAATATGTTTTACATGATGCCATCTTTTTTCCTTTCTAAAATTGTATTTAATTGTTAAGGATCGAAAATCTTACTTTGTCACCATCTATTTGTAGCTGTACCCCATGTGTCGATTCATCATTGTTGTTTTCGCCTATAATACTACTGCAATTTAAATAAATAAATAAATTTTTATTGAGATTTTTATAAATAAGAGTATATAATAAAAAAGTAAAAAATAAAAATTTTAAGTGATGGAAAAAAAAAAAAAAAACCTTTCTGGGTCCTCCGCGAAAGAGTGATTACAGAAGAAGAATTGAATGATTATTAACAGCCCAAAAATAGAAGTCCAGTGCCTCGTCCAAGCCACCTCCATTTTCAAATGATGTACTCTGCAAGACAAAACATTCTAGTGAACTCGAAGAAAACATTATGTATAAGAAAATCAATCTTCCTTTTTAAGGACATTGATATTGAATGTCAAGAATACTTCTATATGTAGATTCTCCTTGATTCTTTAAGTGCAGTCAAACAGTTACAAAATTATGCTTTGATTAATTTTATTATAAGCTATAAATAGTCAAAATAAGAGTGAATAAACAACCTGTTGATAACAGCCTATATAACCTGCTTGCATTACATATTACAAGTTTAATTACTTTTTAAATAAAAGTCGAACCGAGTTAGAAAAATTAAAACCTAATATTAAAACAAAAAAATGTATCTAAATGCACTGATTTTTTTTATTTTTTTATAGAAGAGTAAAATTAAATGGATAAAATAAATAAAAATGTTATTTTGAATTAAAAAAATAAATAATGTTAAAGAAAATAAACAATATAGAAGAAGAGATACAATATATATATAAAAAAAATTTAGCATGCCTTAACAAAAATCGTAAAGAAAAAAGAAAGGGAAAAACAAAAAGAGAAGATGGAGAACTCACTCAAACCCTTTGAATGGAATGATTTGAAACAATTTCAACACCTTTTATAACCACAAAGTTTGATTCTTATCAGAATTAGGAATTCATAAGAGGTAAAAACTTAGGAAGTTCGATTCTAATAAGAAGTTGAAATTTACAAAACTTAAAATTCTCTAACCAACGATAAAAACTTAGAATTTCACGTCTCTTTGTCCAATTTAAATCCTTTTCAAACACTAATAAGTTATAATTTAAAAAGACGTGCATGGTTTTCGTAACTCCTAATGATTCTAGTCTCCAACCTTAATACAGTTAACATGCAGCACGTAGCCCAGTCACTGTCAGACAACATAGACACTCTCGGCCCTACCGACCTACCGTATGGTGCTCCCACCTCGGCCAGAAATCGAACGTTTGGATTTGAGATTCTGAGCCCAGTCCGGATCGCGAATTGCTCTGCCCCGGCATCTATCTACTCGAGGTCTTGAGAATTACATTGATGAAAATATAGGTCGGCCTATGTTGCCGTCAGTTTCGGATGAGAATGCATATCTGAACCGTGTGGTTAAGCTTATTTACGAACTGTGTGCGCTGAGGTTGAGGGAACCATAAGGGGAACAACGGTTTCGATTGAGAAGGACAACGGTCCCATTTATGCATGTTGTAACAGTTCAGTTTTTCCGATCATAATATCAGTATTCAAATCCTTGGTCTATGGGGGAAGATCTGTTGATTTTCAGGAGTTGAAATCGGGCATGCAACAGGTGTATTGAGTTCCCACTGTATTTCATCCACCAAGCATTCGATGATTGGTCCATGAGAAGCCAAGAGCAGAAGGAGGAGATCATTGTAGAGTGGGACATGGTTGCATTTGGAACTCTTATGTCTTTTATTTTTATTTCTTTGTTTTCAATTTTTGGTAGATTTTTTGAAGCCCACGAGTTTGAGAAACCGGATGATGAGAGGGCTTTGAATTCGATGAACTCATGTGCAGCTGACCATGTTAGAGGAATATTCAGACATAGTATTCTCATATGGATTCAGTGATGAGTACAGGTAGTGAAGTTTGTTATTTGCTATTTATTTTATCCCAATTTGCCGAACTGTATATGTCCATCTACACATTATAACCTCATCTATTGTCGGTGATATGAGTTGCAGTTCTATTTTCAAGAAGACGACCAAGTTCTACCAGAGGCGTGCCAGGTTAAATCTTTTGGCTTTAGAATACGCATGTACAATAGTTGTCTGTGGAAGAAAACTAAGTAGGGATGTGGGAGGGTAGAGACCCATTTTCCTTAAAGTTCTGATCACATCTCACACAAACAATCCCTTAGAAGGCTGATCAACTTTGTGGCTAAGAGGGTGTATTTTCTGGAGGGCGCATCCATGTTCCTTGATTAGGCTTTTTCTAATCATTATATTTTTCTGATTAATATACTCTTTCAGTTATTATTATAAGAGAATTTTATTGGAATACGAATTTGGGTACATCTTGAGTAACTTTTCCTTTAATGAATTCTAATTTGATATTGTCTCTAACATCTCACACATACCATGCCTTATTACCAACGTAATATAGCCGCTATGCACGTTTAGTGGCTTGTTTTCAAAGCGGAAGCAGAGCCTTTCCAGTCCAGTCATCCTACTTTATTGTTTTGTTATCTCAAAATGCAGGTTGCTGTGTTGAGTTATAGTAAATTTGAAACTTCTCTTTGGTGAAATATTTACCATTAACTCACTTCCAAATTGTGTTTCCAGCAAAACAGTATCCCTCATTGCCTCTTTCTTCATTTCCATATACACAACAAAATGGAAAGGATTCTTCCCTCATAAGGAGTTAAGGTATCCCCCGTCATTTTGTGCATGGATCATATGCTGTGCATCAATGGAGTTTCTTCAAACGTATCTTACATGGAGACAGATTGTAATTAATAGCCTCATGAGGTCGATAAACCAGTGTGTTAATTTTTGTTTTATATGTATATACAAACAAAAAAGTACCTGTGTATGGTGTGAGAGTTAACCTTAAGGAACCATAAGGAAGTCATCTTGGGGCACAAACACGAGTTAACCTTATGGAGGTCGTGTTCTTGAGAACACGACCATTAGGTCGTATTCACCTCATGAACACGGCTATGTAACCATGTTCTTGATACTATGACAAGACAGTTTCAAAGAATATTCTTTTGTTAAGAACAGTTATTCTCTCGAGCAATTAGGAGACAACATGTGGACCCACAAAGACAAAAACTAAGGTGGTGTTTGTTTTTTGGCTGAATAGAAAAAGTCAAATATTTTGGCTTTTTCTATTCAGCTAAAAGTACCTTATTGATACTAACCAACAATACTTTTTTCTAAATAGAAAAAATAACACAATGATTTTTTTTTACTTTTTAATACTTAATAGAAATAAAATACTACAAAAACAAACAACCTAATATTTAATACTATTAAGTATTAAGGTTCTATTTAGAATTAAGTAAAAAAACAAACACCACCTAAGAAATGTTCTAAAAGAACTTAAGTGAAAATTCAGTGTAACAACAATAAAGCAATGATTAAAACTCACTCATAATAAAGCTCTCTATTATGAATAATGTATATTATTCAAATTTTAGAGTTGTTCTTGTTAGGACAACTTTGATTGAATCATTCAATTGTCTAGATCTTGGTCGAACCTTCCTATGTTGAGATCACCTTAAATTCCTAATTTAAATAGTTTTGAAATATTATATAAAATATTTTTTAAGTTTATATATAATTATAATTAAATTCTTTATAAAATAAGAAAAATTATCAAAAATATCTTCATAAAGATTTTTGGGTACAAGAGGAAAAAAAAATTGTGAAAGAGATGAATTTGAGAGGAATAAACCCGATGAATAGAAGTGTGAAGAAGAATTAGGGACATTTTGTAAAATAAGAAAGTTCATCAATGTGTAAATACAATAAAAGGAAAAAGATTAAATATTTTAGACCTAATAGTTATATCTATTTTGTCATGCGTAATATTTTTCATCAATTAATAGGCATAATTGGTCGAGTTATATTAAAATTTCTTGTACCGTATTTACTTTATTTTTGTGTTCCTCAATTGCTATATCCACATCAAAGCTCTATATTTACTATATTTATATGTTATTTGAGATTTTTAAGCTTTTAATTTCTCCAACCTTATCTTTATCTTCATAGAATCATGGATTAATGTCTAAAAGCCGCAACAACAAAGGTAAGTTTCGGTTCTTAAAAAACAATATTTGTATAAATAATGTATAATTGTATGATTCTTCCTAACATTTGATATGAATTTTAAGTATTGAATTATTTGAGTTTGTTTGTTTGATGAAAAAAATTTAATGAAGAAAAACATTCAAAAGATATTTTGTTGGTGTTTCTAACACATTTACAGAATCTATGAGGTTATGTACCATGTTGCTCTTCTCTTATATATATTTTTATTTTATTATTTGGACTTGTGGTTAGAGGTGTCCAATGGGTCGTGCCAGGTTGGCACAACCCGATATTGATCGGGTCATTACAGGCCAACGTGCCGGGCCAATACAACCCACTTAAAAATTGTATTGGGTCGGGCCGAGTCGAGCCGGCTCATGCAAGGAAAATAGGTACCCTGGCACGACCCATAAGTCCGCAGGCTAATCGTGTTGTGGCCCATGCGCCACTCACTTTGTTAAAAATTTTAATTTAATTTTTTTAAGTCATTTTTTTTTAAATTTTTTTCATTATTAAATAAAATTTCTTTTTGTTACTTTAAACACCTCTAATAATTTTTTTTATTTTTTATTTTTTATATACCTCTAATAATTATATTTTTTATTTTTAAAATTTATATTTATCAAGTTTGTAATTGTAAAATTTATAGAAATGTTCGTTTTTTGTTTTTAAAAATAGTAAAAAAATTATATTTGAATTTTTTTTATCAAAATAAAAATAAATTTAAAATAATGGAATATAAAAGGAAATGAAATATAAAAAAATAATTATTTTATTTAATATTTCAACAAATTACATAAAAAAATAATGGACTCCTGCTTGTGGTTTGGGTTTTCTTTATTTAGATGATGAGGGGAAGTAGAAAATGACTAGGCAGGGAAAAGAAAATAAACTAGAGTATGCTAGCAAAATTTGCACCACAGATGGATTTTCTAGCGGATAAAGAGTAGATGAAATGACCACTTCGCACTTCCAACGGCCCACTTATATCACAACCTCAGATTCAAACATGATTGAATATGAGTGAGATTGGGTGTTGTTCAAAAAATATAATTCTTCGCTCCTTTGAATTCAAGCGGCTCTTTAGAAATAAAATTTGATTACATGTCTAACATTTTCTCTTTAACCAAACCAACTTTAAAAACTAACATGTTGTTCATGTAAAGAGCATACGTTTTATACAAACATAAATATTTTAACTGTTCCTAGCCAGGATGGGGAATCTGGACCATTAAAAAATAAAAAATAAAAACGAAGAAATGTGATTAATCTGGACCCTCCAAACGGATGCGACTATACATGAACACGGAGAATTCCTCCTCGTCTACGAGTTCATGCCTAATGGAAGCCTAGATACCCAACTATTAAGGATTTTTTTATAAGAGTACGATAATTTTAAAAAATAATTCTTGAATTATCGAAGTATGAAAAATAATTTCAAATCTACCGTAGTTTTGTCTAGTTAGGAGGGGAGAAAAAAATTGTAAGTGAGAAATCGCCTCTTGAAGAAATGATTTCAAAAAATATAAAATGATAATTAAGTGAGAAATCGTTTCTTAAAAAGACGATTTCCACAAAAAAAAAAAAAAAAAAAAATTAAATTATCACTTTAAAATAAATAAAAATAAAAATAAAACATCTAAGTAGGAAATCGTCTCTTAAAAAGACAATTTCCACAAAAAAAAAATTAAATTAAATTCTCACTTTAAAAAAAAAAACCAAAAAACTAAACCTTTAAAAATCCATTTTTTTTCATTATTTATTCTATTTATACAATAATACAATTATTATAAATATATATTATAAAATTAATTAATTTTATTTACTAAATTTAATTTATAAATAATATACTAAATTTAATATAAGATAAATAATATTTATATATTGTTTTTTTCTTTCACTTTAGAATTTTAAAAAAAAAAAACTATTATCAATTTTATGTGAAAATTGAGTTTAAAAAAAATTGTTATTAATTTATTAAATACAAAATAAAAAAACAAAAACGTCATAAACGATTTTCAAAAAAAAAAAATTTTAAATCCATTTTTCGATTCCATATTATACTTATACAATAATACTGTTATTAAAAATATATATTATAAAATTAATTAATTTTATTTATTAAATTTAATTTATAAATATTATACTAAATTTAATATAGGATAAATAATATTTATCTATTATTATTTTTTCATTTTGGAATTAAAAAAATAAAAAAAAATTACTATCAATTTTATAATATATATTTATAATAATTGTATTATTGTATAAATAGAATAAAGAATGAAAAAATATATATTTTTAAAGATTTTGGTTTTTTTTTTTTTTTTTTTAAGTGAGAATTTATCACTTTTGGCTTTTTGTGGGGGGACTACTTTTGTGTGGATTTTTTTTTAATTTTAAAGTGAGAATTTTTTTTTTTTTTTTTGTGAAAGTCGTCTCTTTAAAAGACGATTTCCTATTTAGGTGTTTTTTTTTTTTAATTGAAAGTGTGAAATTTTTTTTTTTTTTAGTGTGGATTCCCACTTAGGTGTTTTTAAAAATTAAAAAAAAATAAAATTTAAAGTGAGATTTTTTTTTTTTTTTTTGGAAATCGTCATGATTTCTCACTTAATTCTCATATTGCTTTATATTTTTTAAAATCATCTCTTTAAGAGACGATTTCTCACTTATAATTTCTTTTCCCTCTCCTAAATAAAACTACGATGGATTTAGAATTATTTTTCCAATAACAATAATTTAGTAATTATTTTTAAAAAAACTCTTATAAAAAATCCCAACTATTTAGAGGGAACTCCGCACTAACATGGGAACTCCGCACTACGGTAGATACAAAATAGCCCTTGGCTTGGCATCCTTACTATATCTTCATGAAGAGTGTCAACAGAGACATCAAATCCAGCACTATCATGATGGATTCAAATTTCAATGCCAAGCTCGGAGATTTCGGCTTGGCCAGGCTTGTGGACCATGGCTGGCACCATGGGCTACCTCTCCCCAGAATGTGTGACCACCGGCAAGGCCAGCAGGGAATCCGATGTGTACAGCTTTGGCGTTGTCGCCTTTGAGATCATATGTGGAAGAAGGCCAGTTGAGCCAAGGGCAGAACCAAGCAAGACAAGGTTAGTAGAATGGGTGTGGAGCCTGTATGGAAAAGGCCAACTCCTTGAAGCAGTAGACAAGGGGTTGTCTATGGAATTCGACCAGAGGCAAATGGAGTGCTTGATGACAGTTGGGCTGTGGTCTTGTCAATGGAAAAGGGGTTGTCTATGGCTTGAAGCAGTGTACAAGGTGTTGTCTATGGAATTCGACCAGAGGCAAATGGAGTGCTTGATGACAGTTGGGCTATGGTGTTGTCACGCTGATAGCACTCACCGCCCATCAACAAGGCAAGTGATAAATGTTCTTAGCTTTGAAGCTCCACCGCCTAACCTTCCAATGACCATGCCAGTGCCCATGTATTTTGCACCTCCGATGCATATGTGTAAGTTCTCCTATACGTCTTCTGCTACCCCCACTGATTCACAGTGACATCAAAGTGGGTGTTCCTGCAACACTTGCACCTCAGATTCTTCTATGTCATTAGGCTCTTCTAAAGCCCTTTTGAAATTGCCCAAACCTGATGTGTGATATCTAATAGTTTTTCAATTGTAATGGTGGTGAAGTTAAATAGAATGGTCATAGAACAATGATTTGATGAGTAATGGACTACTACTATTGGTCTAGTACCTAAATTATTTTTGAATGTAAATCCTGTAAATACAAAGACAGTAATTAGATATATTGGTATATTAGCAGTATATCTCATACATTATTGCAATAGTTTCAATCATAATATTCAACAGGTAGTCACAAAATTAAAGGTTTTAGCTTTTGTTTCCCAGTACAAGGAGTAATCAAGAAATCCAATCATGCCCTGTAACCGAAAGTTTCTTACCATCCGATTCGGTGCTAAACACGAGCCAAAATTTCGGTACAGAGGAGACATCCTTTTTCTCTGAAAATCAGTTTCTTGAATCTGGTTCGGCAATGGAAATGTTCTACTTTCTGGTGTTCGGGGGCTCGCTGCGGTGGTGGCAGCGTTGGAGCTCAGCAAAACAAGCAAGGATCGGATCAATACGTCTGCTGCCTTCACTTTAAGAACAACTACCTCCTCGTCTACTCTCTTATGATGGGTTAGCTTAGATCTCAAGTTTTTTCTTCATTCTTCATCTGGGTTTTGGTTATTCATGGTGGAATCACACTGCCCCTACGCTCGTATTGTTTGTTTGATACGGGTAAGATCTAGGTTATCCATATTTTTTGTTAATGTTAGTGGATCTGATCAATGCTGTTTGTCTCCTCGGATCTAGGGTTCGAATTGGGTCGCAAACGTTCCTTTTCTCTCTTTCTTTCTTTCTTTCATTCTTTATTTTCTAATGAAATGCAAGAAAATGATAATTCTCTGCGGTCCTCTCATCCCCATGTTGAGAAATCGAGGGTGAGTTCCGACTCTGCTCAACTAAGCCAAGTAGGTGTATTAAGTTGGCTTTAGTCTGGGTTTTCTTGGTTTTTCAGGGTGCGGAAAAGTTTGGAAGCCTTTTAAGTTTTAAATTCAAATTTTATATTATTTTTCTGACAATTTCGCAGAGGAATGGTGTTCTTGGGTGCCTTTTGATGTTTACTATCAAATGAATGTGCGGTTTGTTCAAATGTATGCTCGATCTGGTTGGTTTCTTTTTCCTTTTTCATAATAATATTATCTTAGTAACCCATCTCTCTCCAGATAAATCCTTTCAAGAAAGGCCTCATTGTGTTTTTGCTTGTTGATCTCTCTTTGGCCTTTACGTTATGCTACATATGGATTTTATCTAGTTGCTCAGAACCTAATTTAATGGGTGCTATGAATTGCAACATGCTGAAAGTAGTATCTATCACCATGATTATCATTCAGAACTGGTTGAGTTGAAGATAATGGTGAGGTTAGCTTTGCAGGGTCCTCATGTGTACTACCTCTACAGTCAATATGGTTTTGGGAAGGGGGACATTGGGCAACTATTTATTGCTGGTTTTGGGTCCTCTATGTTGTTTGGGACAATTGTTGGGTCTCTGGCTGATAAACAGTAAGATTTCCTTTTAAGTTTGTTTGTTTTATAGTCTCATAATATTTTTTGCACCAAATTTAGGGGTCGGAAGAGGCCATGCGTGAGATGCATCACCAAGCATTCTCCCCAGTACAAGCGGCTATATTAGGTTGGTAATAAGGCATTGTATGCGCGAGATGTGATCAGAACTTTAAGGAAAATGGGTCCCTACCCTCCCACGTACATGCGTATTCTAAAGCCAAAAGATTTAGAATAAGAACCTGGCACGCCTCTGGTAGAACTTGCTTGTCTTCTTGAAAACAGAACTCCAAGTCATATCACCTGCAATAGATGAAGTTATAATGCGTAGATGGACATATAAAGTTCAGCAAATTGAGATAAATGAAATAGCAAATAACAAACTTCACTACCTGTACTCATCAGTGAATCCATATGTAAATACTATGAGTTCCCTAAAAAACTGCACATTTTTTAAATTATAATATTTCTTTCATATTAATAATATTTCTATTCTTATACTCCTTCTATATGATTTCTTACCTTATTGGTTTTATTTTTTTTTTAATAATTTAAATTAAATTTGAAAGTTTATTTTATATATTCATTATTAAAAAATATAACTTATTTATAAAAAAATTTTAAAATTTTTTTTATATATTTTAAAACTAATTGAAATAATGTATAAATATATAAAATAATATAAATAGCTCCCAACACAATTATCTTTGTGAATTTTTTTTTAAGATATATGGATTGATAATAATTTGATTTTTATTACATCCTTACTTAACACCTAATCTATTTCTTACATCTTTCATGTATTTCATATCACTTATTTGTAATATTCATGAAGTAAAATGTGGAAATATATAGAAGAAAAGAGGTATATTTGTAAAAGAAGAGAATGAAGGGAAAAAAAAGTTTTTTTTTTTTCACTAAAAAAGATAAAAAGAAAAAATATATATTTTTGTTTTATTTTTACTTCCTAACAGCAAATTTGTTGTCATTATATAGGGGTTAATTTCATTCATATCTTTTGAGATTTTGACTAAATACATTTACTCCCGTAGATTTGAAATTGAATTTGATGAGAAAACACCCATCATCATTCTTTTCATGTTATGCTTTTTTTTTTTTTTTTTGGATAGTACAGTAAAGCTTCTAAAGAACAAGAAATAAGCCTGTATCCTTAGGAGGGCATGATGTTTAGATATAAATTTTGGTAACATGGAAACCATGGGAAGTTGTCTTCCTCCATGGTTCATGCCTTGTGTGGAAAGCATCTGGGTAGCTAAGCTATGTCACGTTCTTGTCCAATTCAAACGCTAATATCAAAGAATTAGGATATGGTATTTTTGTCCGATTCAAAGTCCTTTCCAACCACTAATATGTTATAATTTAAAGACGGAATGATTCGAATTTTTTTGGATGGCCAAGCATAAAATATTTGACTTAACCAAGAATCTTCCTCGAGATATATACAAACGCCAAGTGGAAAACGTTTTAGAAGAGGCAGAGTCAATACATGCCCGGGAGGGACATATGGCCTCCCCTGCTTGCACAAAGAGGCCATCAATTTTAACCAAACACACGCTTTCTCTCGCTTATTATTATTATTATTATATGGATGGGTTGAACATTCTCTTTCTTATTGTCTTTCTTTTCTTTTTTTGGATTTAGATATAATGAAAACTTTTAAATCTTTGAGTGAAATGATTGATTTGTTTAAAAATAATAAGCAATTGAATACAAATCAAAGAATGAATGATAACTTAATTTGCAATATCATGGAAGATTATGACAAATTTGTAGAATAAAATGTTATAAACTAATTTTTAATTTTTATATTTGGTATTTTTTTTTATTAATGTTGCCATTATTACAAAAGGATGTCTCCTCTGTACCAAAATTTTGGCTCGTGTGTAGCACTGACTCGGATGGTAAGAAACTTTCGGTTACAGGGCATAATTTGATTTCTTAATTACTCCTTGTGCTGGGAAACCAAAGCATCATTCAACAGAAGCTAAAACCTTTAATTTTGTGACTACCTGTTGAATATTATGATTGAAACTGTTGCAATAATGTATGAGATATACTGCTAATACACCAATGTGTCTAATCACTGTCTTTGTATTTATAGGATTTACATTCAAAAATGATTTAGGTAGTAGACCAATAATAGTTCATTACTCATCAAATCATTGTTCTATGATCATTCTATTTAACTTCACAACCATTACAACTCCATTACAATTGAAAAAACTATTAGATATCACACATCAGGTTTGGGCAATTTCAAAAGGGCTTTAGAAGAGCCTAATGACGTAGAAGAATCTGAGGTGCAAATGTTGCAGGAACACCCACTTTGATGACTCTGTGAATCAGTGGGGGTGGCAGAAGAAGTATAGGAGAACTTACACATATGCATCGGAGGTGCAAAATACATTGGCACTGGCATGGTCATTGGAAGGTTGGGCAGTGGAGCTTCAAAGCTGAGAACATTTATCACTTGTCTTATTGTTGGGCGGTGAGTGCTATCAGGGTGACAACACCACAGCCCAACTGTCATCAAGCACCCCATTTGCCTTTGGTCGAATTCCATAGACAACCCCTTGTCCACTGCTTCAAAGAGTTGGCCTTTTCCATACAGGTTCCACACCCACTCTACTAGTCTTGTCTTGCTTGGTTCTGCCCTTGGCTCAACTGGCCTTCTTCCGCATGTGATCTCAAGGGCCACAACGCCAAAGCTGTAGACATCGGATTCCTTGCTGGCCTTGCCGGTGGTCACACATTCCGGGGCGAGGTAGCCCATGGTGCCAGCCAAGACGGTTGTTTGTGAGCCCAGCTCATGGTCCACAAACCTGGCCAGACCGAAATCTCCGAGCTTGGCATTGAAATTTGAATCCAACATGATATTGCTGGACTTGATGTCTCTGTGGACCACACACTGTTCCCACTCTTCATGAAGATAGAGCAGTGAGGATGCTAAGCCAAGGGCTATTTTGTACCTCACTGTCCATGTTAGCGTGGAGTTCCCTCCAAATAGGTGGGTATCCAGGCTTCCATTAGGCATGAACTCGTAGACGAGGAGTAATTCTCCGTGTTCATGGCACCAACCAATGAGTTGAACCAAATTTCGGTGCCTCAATCGACTGATGATCTTCACTTCTGATACATACTCCTTTTTCCCTTGCTTTGATCCCCTTGAAACTCTCTTCACCGCCACTTCTGTCTTGGAATCGGATAATAGACCCTTGTAAACGCCTCCAAATCCTCCCTCTCCTAGCTTCCCTTCCTCGGAGAAGTTCTTGGTTGCGTGACTCAGTTCACGGTAGGTGAACCTCTTTGGCCCAGTTCCTTTTTCAAATTCATCATCAATAGCCAGTTCAAGGGCCATATCTTCTTTTCTGGGACCAACCCTTTTTCTCCACCAGATGAACCAATACCCACCAGCTCCACAAGTCAAGACACCAATGGTCACAACTAGCGCGACCACCAATCCGAAACTCTTCTTCCCTTTCCCACCACTGGCCTCTAAGGTCGACTCGAATTCCCAAGAGTAAACAGTGTGCAATTCAATCGACTCGCCTGTGGCAGCTGAAAAACCAACTCTTATCCACTCCGGCAAAACTTTCGTCAAATCAACAACATACGAAAGGGTGGAATTCCCGCTGAAAACCGGATTATCAGCATAAGTTAGAAAGACGCTTAAATTTTTGGTGGCTGAATTGTAACTCACCCAGGCATTTGCTCTTGAACCATTCTTAATGCTACTCTTCCATTGGACCTTTTGCACAGAGATTATGGAGTTGATATTGATGCCTACATGATCTGAACTTGGATCCCATTCATCTTGGCGGCTGTCAAACTCAACTGCAACAATTTTATTTTGTGAGGTGTTGAAGGCAGATTTGGCGCTGAACAGCGCAAGGTAACCACCGCTTGAATCGGGAGGAATTCGAGAATCAAATGGTGCCAGAAATAACGAGAGGCCATCACCATACACAGAGTCATTAACCGCCTTAATGGCAAAGGAGAAGTGAGTGGTGAAGTTTGTCAGCCTTCCTGTGCTGGCATCCCAAAGGCGCACTGGTTCTGCATATGAGGCTCGACCTGTGCTACTAGTGAGGGAATCATCAACTTGATTCTTTGTGACTTGGAGAAGCCCGCCTGTTGCAAAAGCATCATTTTCAAAGAATATGTCTGGCATGTTCGGCTGGAAACCGGAGAAATTGAAGGAAATAGAGTTTGCATGGGGGAGCAGCAAGAGGAAGAAGACGACTATCTGAAACAAGGGAGAATGAATTTGATGAGCTTGAAGTTGAACTATGCATGATCTTGTGTGGGAGAGAGCCATGGATGATAGCATATAGAGAAAAAAAAAATGAAGGTGATATTGGATGGACTAGAGAAGGCTAGGAGTATATACTCCAACAATATGCATGTCCTAATTCAACCATAGGTTTGATTAACCAGGTCAATCTGATGATCCTCCGCCCAATCCTTCAACTACCGATTCAACTAAAGGTTTTATTAACCAGGTCAATCTAAATCTTCCATGGGACTACTCCTAGTCAAGTGACAGATGAAGTCCCACTTGTTCATATTCATGCCCAGATGTCAAACCTATTGGACATCCAATTCTGAGTATTGAACAAATGCCTGGTGGGGAATATGGAAAAGTTAAGTTCTGACTAATTAATTTACAGGTGACCAGTCCTTGGTCGGCCTACTAGTTTAATTTTATGGTTATTTAAATCATGGGAAGAATACTTCATGCGCGTTAGGTATTGAGTTTTGCTTCAATCCCATTGACATTTACTTTTAAATAAACCCATCTGCACCAACTCAAAAGCCTGAAATTATATGATCATCTACTTTGTCTGAACTCGGTTTGGCTTCTTGTATTTTGGACTTCAACATGATGAGAAGGAGGAAAAAATAATAATAGGAGGAAGGCTTCCACCAGAAGGCCTTCAATGACAAACAAGATACAACCAAGTGAGACAAATGGGAGAGGAAAGAGCATTCTAGAATTAGTACCCAACATCACTAAAAACGCCGGTTGCCGTCTTAGTTTTCTGAATTTTCATAGGTACTAAAAGCATGTGGTTATTTGTTAACCTCGGATTCAGTGGACTCCATGGCGGTGTTGGCCTAATTCCAAAGGCCCAAGGGTCATAGTAACATGCACCAATGATTCCATTTAACATCCTTGTATTTTTGGCAAATTGAATTTAAAACCAGATTTTAAAAATAAAAAAAAATAAAAAATTGTTTGGATGAGTTGTTTTTAAATTTTTTTTTTTTTTTGGTAAAAATATTTAAATTTAATTTATATAATATTAATTTAATTTAATTCAAATCTTATTAAAAATGAAATTAGATTTGTAATTAAAAATATATATTTTTTTTAATAAAGCATGAATAGTAATATTATAATAAAAACATAAATTATATATTTTTTTATATAAAAAATATACTATTTTAGCAGCGGATATTAACATTTTTGTAAAAGCATATTGGATCTCTTTTTTTGTTAAAAATAAAGAATAATAATAATAATTTAAAATATAATTGTTAATAATATCTTATTTAAAATAAACAGTGAATAAGTTTAACTTTTTAATATGTAAATGAATTAAAATTCTCATTATATATACACATTCAACGGCAAGAGCTAGAGATTGTTAGGCGTATCGAAGAAAAATATTATATTATAATCATCATTAAGGTAATTAATGGTATTTTATATTTATAAAAAAAAAATTAAATATTAATTATGAAAATGTATCAAATTAAACAACTATTGTACTAAGAACACTTAAAAAAAAATAGATTTTAAATGAAAAAAGGATGCCCCATTAGATCTTATTGTCTTACAACTTGATCTCATTTAGATCTTTTTATCTTACAACTTGATCTCATTTATCTATACTTTCATTTCATTTTTTATATTTACATCCAAAAGCCTAAATTTTTCTATACACTTTGAAAAGTGGAGATTAAAATTTCCACAAATACCAAATCAATTTTAACATTAAAAATTAAACCATAATAAAGTTGAAATTCAAATTTATTAAATTACTAATATTTAAAATTTTATTTATCATTAAAATATATTATTTAATGGTTGAAAATCATATTGAAGAATGAAATAGACTTCTATTATTTAAACAAATCCATATTTCAATAATTGTATATTATATTATTTTATTATCGGAAAATTTATTATTTTCTTTTATCTATATTATTTTCATATTTAGCATGTATAATGGGGATAAATATTTTATTTTCAAATTTTTTAAACAATATATTTATTTAATTTAAATCATAATTCATAGCATTAATCAACCAAATGGGGATTGTGTTGTTCAACAACGCCCATTCAATTCATCTTTAGATGAGCGGAAAAATGGTCACATTAAGCATTTGATGGAAAAGAAATATTAATAATAGAAATTTTTATTTCTCATAGTAATTTCATTAAATATATACCAAATAAAAAATTAAAATGATATCTTCTAAAACTATATATATTTTTTCTAAATATGTGGAAAAATATCTTATGCCATGGACATGACAAATTACACATGTATATGCACCTTGAAATAGAGACATTTGTGAGTACCAAAAGTTTGACGGTTCAAATCACTATCATATTGGTTCTCAAATTTGCAACTCAACATCTTGACTTTTCACCTAGCAAATGGTGAAGTCTTCCAGGTTACATGCGACATCCAACTTATCAAACCTTATGAATTGTCTACATGGAATTGTTCTTTCAACAGAATCACACCAAATATTGTTTGGCTTTATTACCAATTAATCAGATTTTGTCTAATATTAACAATTTATATTTGATATATATATATAATATATTTTTTTTCTTTTCATTGAATTCTCTCATTTTAATCTTGCCTTTTCATTCATTATGTCCATTTATAATTCTTTCTTTCTTCACAGATTTTTTTCCATATGTAAGCTTGGATTTTCCCCCATGTAATTAGTTTTGAAATCAATAGTAACATAAAGATGCAGTAGCCAGAATAGAAAAATCTATTGACTAACCGTGCGTCTTAATTTAACAACAGTTATTATTTTTATTGTCCTCGGGCAATTTAGGTATATGCTTTTATATTTACCTACTACAGCCTTCTCGGTTTGCAGTCATAAGGCCGGAAATTAAATAGTACTGCATTTTCACATTTTTCAAGCTATTAAATTTTTCAAATGAAACCAGAGCCCAAAGTTGCAACCATTGCAAGACAATCCTAGTAAGTTCTTCATTTTTATGAATTTTGTTCCTTCTCTACTTCTAAGATGAATGAATCAAACTAAAGGGGAAAGGAGAGCCCAGAAGTGCAGCAGGTTTTTTTAGTGATGTGCATGTTTTTGCAGGATTTTTTGATTGAAAATGGAGGTAGTTTGGAAGAGGCAATGGGGTTTGCTGGTTTGGTTTTCAGTAATGATTCAATTCTTTCTTCTCAGTCACTGTCATCTGAAGTATCCCACAAGGTTCTTTCTTGTAGAAGAACCTATTTAAAGTAACATGTTTATTTACATTCTTGTCAAAAATTCCTTAATTTTTTGGAAGGAGTGGTTTTCATTTTCTACCATATTGTGATCAGTTAACTTATTTATTTTGTTATAGTTGCAGGAATATTTTGAGAAACATCTCTGGTGAAGGATTAAATAGTGGGGTCAAACTGATTATACACAAACATGAAGTAAAGAAAACAATTATAAAATGCGAAATCAGGAATTGCCGAATTGATTTTCTTCTAAGCAGAAGAAATTAATTTTAACTTTCTTTATAATGAAAATATGTTTCAGGTGGAGATGAACAATGGCATTGTGAAAATCACTGTGTCACGTCCCTATGGTAATTTAAGGGGAATAAAATACCATGGAGTGGAGAATTTGCTTGATGATGGTCTCGATAGAGATGATAGAGGGTATGCAACTTTTCCTATCAATCCATTAGAAGGCTACATCCTATGGCAAACATGACCCTTTTTTTCGTTTGGATAAATTTGATGCTTAATTTGTCATGATTGAATCAATAAATCAATTCAACCAGGTATTGGGACTGCTCCTGGGAAGACGTGAATGGTAGTAACGGTAAACAATCGATGTAAGCACTGTCCATTCCTCTCTTTCTTTGGTCTCTTCTTCGGTCATGATTTTATGGATATAGGTAATATTAGTGAAGATGTAAAGAATGCATTTGTTTCCAACTGAAGCCATGTAAATGATTTTGGCTGCAGGATTTTAGGAGACCGATTCCAGGTTATAATGCAAACTAATAATCAAGTTGAGGTTTCATTCAAGACAACATGGAAATCTTCGGACCCATTGCCTGCTTTAAATGTAGACAAAAGGTGCTGTGCAAGCCTTAACATGCATGCCCCTCTTTTTGACAATGAGAAAAAAAAATGTGTTCATAGTGCTAATGGGTTAATTTGCAGGTATGTAATGCTGAGTGGCTCCTCCGGGTTCTACACATACGCCATATACGAACGCTTAAAAGGATGGCCTGGCATGTTTCTCTGGGAAACCAGGATTGTTTTCAAGCTTTCTCAAAAGTGGTAATTATTATTATAATTCTGTGAGATTTCATAGGAAAAAGCAAGTGTTAATATTTGATATTAAATTAAGCGAAGTTGGCAGGCAAAATTGTTAACGTGGTATTTGAAATGAATGGTTAGGTTTCAATACATGGCAATCTCAGACACCAGGCAAAGGATAATGCCGACGATTGCAGACCGAGAGAGAGGTCAATCCCTTGCCTACCCAGAAGCTGTTCTGTTGAAAAATCCAATGAATTCTGAGTTGGAAGGAGAGGTGGATGATAAATACCAATACTCAAGTGAAAGCAAAAATGACAGGGTGCATGGGTGGATCAGCTTAAACTCAGGAATAGGATTCTGGATCATCACACCCAGTTATGAGTTCCGTACGGCTGGACCTCTCAAGCAAGATCTTACTGGCCACGTTGGCCCCATCTGCCTCTCTGTATGTGATCTTAACAATTGTATCGGATCTTTTGAAAATTAAAAGTCATTTCTAAAATTTATGGCAATTGATGCGCAGATGCTTATGAGTGCTCATTACACTGGAGTTCCTCTAAATGTTACATTTGAAAATGGAGAGCCATGGAAGAAGGTTTTTGGTCCTGTTTTCATCCATCTAAACTCGGTTTCAGACAAAACAAAAGCCACTTCGCTGTGGGGCGATGCTAAACAACAGGTACTACTATTTCATATGTAGTTATTACTTGTGCGGGGCCTCAGATGATTTCCATTGATTCATGTTATATGTGTTTATCAGACGTGGAAAGAAATTATAAGTTGGCCATATAGCTTCCCACACTCACCAGACTTCCTTAAGTCTGATCAACGTGGATCTGTCATCGGTCAATTATCAGTCCAAGACCAGTATGTCGCTTAGCTTTCTGCACTGATTAGATACTGCGATTAATTAATATTATGAAGGAAGTGACTTTATATTATTGTTTCAGATACCTCAAAGTTGGGAATGGGCCCGCAAGGTTTGCACATGTGGGTTTGGCTGCACCAGAAGATGCAAGATCATGGGAATACCAAACCAAGGTTTGTACCAGAATCAACTTAGACTGGATATTGAGACTTCCATTCATAAATTATGTATAATTACATCAAATGAGGATGACATAATTCATATACAGTTCCAAGATAAATACAAGGGATAGCGAGAGTTTGACATCTAATTAATCTTCTGGTATTTACCTCAAGATATTGATCAACTCTAGATACTTCAAGATGAGGTTGAAATTTGATCTTTTAAGACCATAGACCTTAATTACTGTGAGTACTTGTGACCTCTACATTTGCTAGTCCCGAGATATGATCTCTTAAGACCATAGGTCTCAATTTTGACCATAGATCTCAATCTCGGATAGTATTTGCTACTCTCTGACATATGGAACAATCAATTTTTCTAAAAGTTTAAACCCGAAGGATTTAGATCCATCATGTATATCAATAAATGTTATGCTCTCCAACACCTCCCTCGTATATAAAATTTTATTTATTTATTTATTTGAAAAGCTTACATTGCACTTATTAAATTAAAAAAAAATAAACATGCGTTGACCTAGTGAGATTTGAACATATATCCTACCAAATTAAGAAAATTCTAATACCATATTAAACTACCAATTTTTCCAAAAGTCGAAGTGTATAGGATTTGGATTCATGGTATATATGAAACTCTCTGACAACAAGTGATCATTTATGTGGAGTTTGATTAATGTTGAGTGGCCAAAGGTATTGGAAAAAGTGGAAACTTGTTTGGAGTTTGGTTCTATGAGAATGGAAGATGTTGGGATTTAATGTTACTCACATGGACTCTGATACCATGAAATAATAACAAGGCATAAGGAAACACAAATTTCTTCAATTCATTTTCTAAAGATCGAGACTTCCATTTACGGAATTGTATGTAATTACATCAGTTGAGGATATGATAAGTCAAACACAATTTTAAGAGATGATACAAGCGATAGTAGAAATTACTTTTAGACAAGTGATTAAGGGTAATGATTAGCCCTAGATATATAGTCCTCAATGAGGTGATACAGAATTATTTTAAATGATCAGACTCCTTAATTTAAACAACGAACTAAAGTGTGATGGGGCACCAATTTTCCGTAAAATTGTATTGTTTTATGTGTGTTTTCAGGGTTATCAGTTCTGGACTCGAACTGATGAGCATGGGAATTTCTACATTAAAGCCGTCCTACCTGGGGCCTATAATTTGCACGCGTGGGTCTCTGGTGTTATGGGAAATTATATGTATGAAGCTACTGTTACCGTTACTCCAGGTACTCAACCCCACAGTCTATTTCATGGTTTGGTGCTAATCAAAATGTAATGCCAAGGGTTTTTGAACAGAATGGCCCAATGGCATCTTTCAGTGAAATAGTTGGAAGAAATTTATATCATTATGTCTTTATAATCTCTCTCAACAATTAAACAGAATTACATTGCATGTGAAGAAGATCAACAAACAACTTGATTGACTACCAAACTAATGCAGGATCTGTAACCAAACTGCCTCCTCTTGTATTCAAGCCTCCAAGAGATGGCCCTACACTCTGGGAAATCGGCATCCCCAACCGGCATGCTGCCGAATTCTATGTGCCCAATGTCACCAAGAACATTAACACATTATACTTGGAGCAGGACAAGTAAGCTCTCACCAACATGATTAATACTCCTAGCTTTGAACAATCATATTGTAACTAAATTGCAGTACTCCCTTACCCTAATGGTTTTCCAACTAACAGGTTCCGACAATATGGATTATGGGAGAGGTATGCAGAGTTATATCCTGAGAACGATCTTGTCTTCACAGTTGGCACTAGTGATTATGCAAAAGACTGGTTCTTTGCTCATGTGTTAAGGTGTGGGTTTGGCATCAATGATTATTAAAAAGATTTTGTTCGTTGCTCATGTTAATTAGCAAGCGTGTCCATCTCTAGTTTGTTTACTTTGCAAGTGCTTCTTCCAATACTGCTTTGCAGGAGATTACCAGATGGAAAATTCAAGGCAACCACATGGCAGATTGTATTTGATCTTCCAAAGGTGGACAAAGCCGGAACTTATAAACTCCGGCTGGTGTTGGCAGCAGCTCATATGGCTGAAGTTCAGGTAAATTAAACCAAAATTCCAACCCCATCAACTTCTCTCGGAAAGCCCATGAGAAGTTTTCAATGCCATTTCTTTTTTCTTTAAGTTTCGTCTAATTTAGTTTTGACAATGTGATGTGTTCCAAGGTTCGGGTGAACCGCAGAGACGCCATCAGGCCCGACTTTACAACAGGACTAACAGGGAGAGATAACGCCATTGCGAGACATGGGATTCATGGGGTGCAGCGCTCTTTCACTGCTGCTCTACCAGGATCCCTATTTGTGAATGGTCGCAACACAATCTTTCTGCATCAGCCAAGAAATCAAGAGGCTTTCCAAGGAGTAATGTATGATTACATCCGTTTGGAAGGTCCTCCTCAAAGCACACATTGAAGCCAAGGCCATAAATATGACACAGATCCTCACGTCCATATTGTAGAATTGCAGGCTCAAGAATGAAAAAAATCAGTAAAGAATTTAATTTGTTAATAGCATAAATAAGGGTGAGACATTCTTGATTTCAGAAAGATGTTGGCATTGAAGCCAAGCCTACATATCTACATGACCTAAAACCACAACCTACAAGCAAGAACCTCAACTTCTTGGCCTTCTTTCTGGTTTAAATTCCTTTCTTTCTTTCATGCATACAATATATATATCACGCTGCCTTTCTAGTAAAAAACCAAATACTTGTGCATGAATCATTAGCAACTATACATAATTTTTTCCTTCTATTGAACATGATAATAAGAATTACACTGTAAGAAAATGAATCTCAGAAATCTAGTGGAAGAATCACCAATTATTCAGCAACCCACATTGGCGCCGGAAAATGTCATGGAAGGCTCACTAGTAGTGCAAATCCAGGAGTTAGGCTCATAAATATAGGTGGCAACAGGCATCTTCATTGGAAGATTTGGCATCCCCGCCTCAAAATTGAGAACCTGCATTGCTTGCCTTATAGAAGGCCTCAGAGTGTGATCAGGGTGAGCGCACCACAATCCCACAATCATCAAACTCTCTATTTGTTTCCCATCAAAGTCCCCACACAGTCTCTGATCCACAGGATCAACAAGGCTTTCTTTTCCATAGAGCTCCCACACCCATGGTACCGGCACTACCTGCCGCTCATCCATCTCAGGTTCCACTGCTCTCCTGCCACATGCAATATCCAGAGCACCACTCCAAAGCTGAATATATCTGATTCCTTGCTAGCCTTTCCAGTTCTAATGTACTCTGGTGCCATGTAGCCAAAAGTACCAGCCAACCCTGTGGTGTACCGACCTTGGGCATGATCTACAAGCCGTGCTAGGCCGAAGTCTCCAAGCTTGGTGTTGAAATTTGTATCCAACATTACATTGCTGAATTTAATATCTCCATGCACCACGCACTGTTCCGAATCTTCATGCAGGTATAACAATGCAGAGCCCAAGCCAAGTGCTATCTTTTACCTCACTTCCCATGAGAGTATGCTTTTCCCATGGAAGAGATTATAATCGAGGCTGCCATTGTGCATAAACTCATAGACGAGAAGGAATTCGCCTTCTTTCATGGCACCAACCCATGAGCTGCACTAAATTTCTATGCCTCAATCTGCTTATTATCGTCACCTCTACTTGTACTCTTTTCTTCCTTGTCTGGATTTCTGGAGATCCTCTTAACGGCAACGTGTAAGTTCTAATCACTCAACACGCCTCTGTAGACATCTCCAAATCCTCCCTGCCCAAGCTTCCCTTCGTCAGCGAAGCCATTTGTAGCATTCTCCAGTTCACTATAAGAGAACCTCTTTGGGCCGGTACCCTTTTCGAGTTCATCATCTGTAGGGCTATCCACGACCACATTGTCGTCCGCTACAACATTATTCTGTCTTCCTCTGTCTGTCTTTTTATGTGACCTCAACCGTAGCAAAATATATCCACCAATCAGAAAACAAGCACCACCAATGAGAACACAACCAGCAATCGCTGATTTCGCAGCCAGATTGAGCTTCCTTCTCTTTTTGCCCGGCGATGCTTGAACTTGGAAGGCCTCCTAAAGATCCTGCCCCTGTTTTTTCAGCTTCAACAACTTTTAAGCTTGAATAGAATTGCCATGAATAAATGCTATGTATCTGGACTGACTCAGACTCCCTCACTACGGCTGAGAATCCAACAATGACCCATTCTGGCAAGTATGCTCTCAGATCAACTACTCTACAAAGGGATCGAGTTTCCACTAAAATCAGGGTAAGCATCATGAATCAAAAAGATACATAGAAGTTCAGTACTGGCGCTAAAAATGATTGACACACTAGCTCTTTTTGTATCACTGATGAAGCATCTCACATATTTCACAACCCTGACAGACTTGTTATTTATCCCCACAGGCTGCATACTCGGGTCCCAGTAGTTGGGAAGATCAACAATCTCCAAGGCAACAGTCTGATTTTTCGTCAAGTTAAGTGGACCATCATTTGGACCAGGAAGGATATTGGAACCATTTGGGACAAGGAAGAAAGAAAGCCCATCACCAGGAAGGAACTCAACATGAGAGTCTATAGCAAAGGAGAAACTAGTGTTGAAGTCAGTAAACTTTCCTGTGGCCTTATCCCACAGATGCACTGGTTCTCTGTAGACTGCTTGGCAAGTGAGGTTCTTATCAAAACGGCTTCCATTTATTTGGATTGTGTTGTACATGAATACCTTGATTGAAACAGGAGATGTCGAATGAAACTGGGGTGACAGAAGGAATTAAAACCAAGAAGATGGCTATCACAAAATCCATACTGTTCCAAGGAGACATAGCTTGTGATGATGGTGTGATAATAAGCACTAATTCCATGGGGATTCATGTGTAGAGTTGACATTACTGCTCTTTGTTCCAACTGTCTGAGTTTCCTTACTGTTTCCTTCATGAAATCTCTGTACTATTGAGTCTTGCAAGTCAAGCAATATTTTTAGGAAATCTAGTGGTCCTTTGAATAAAACTGCCATTGCTGGAAAGCACATTCAAATTGTTTGGGACTTCTGATCAGTTTAATTGCCCGATCAACCGGAGGGCTAATGTTAAAAAACTACCGATTGGCCACAATTGGTAAGCCGGGAAAAATGGAAATGACCAAATAGCAAATTTCCACAGGATGAACGTGTACGAGATTCAAATATAGTGGTAAAGTAATCCGGACATGGTTGGCAGGAAGTTGAATTGATAGAGATCTTAAATAATACAATAAAAACCCTTAAAAATAATCGGGTATGGGACCATGAATCTTGCTAGTTGCTATACCCATCATGAATGTGGAATATTGGGAAAGGAGAAATAAACTGAAATCTTCAATGACAGTGATAGGCAGGATATAATAGATGTAAACTTGTACTTGGCTCAAATGAAAAACACTGGGACCTGCGTATCTTTGCATTTGATTCTTTCTGTTTGGCCCATTTATGGAACGTCATTCTCATGGTTGACAAAACGAACCACAAAAAAATGAAAGCGTAATTTCTAAGGAAGGGGTTAGCAATAGGAGATGGGTATATAAGTGAATTTTCATGTGATTTGGTAAGTCCCCAAATAATACGGTCCAAAAATCAAACAATTATGTGTATAAAATAATGTGATACTGCGTTGGATGGTATAGTGAGAGGACTTTCTAAATTATTAATGATCAAACTACTTCACTGTTTGGGCCACGGCCGGCTGGAAGAAGCTAATAGGAAAGTGTTTGGTACATGTAAAGAAAATATGATTGTAGACCCCCTTTGGTGGTGAGGACCCGGGGGGAGCGGATTTTTCTTGGTTTGAGATTACATTTTTTAGAGAGGGTAGGGGACCCCCAGCTGAGAGCTTGATGCCGTCTGCATGAAGCGTGCAGCAACAGTGAGGGTAGTTGGGCAGGCCATACTGGCTGATGCATGAACAGGAGGAGGCAGGTGGTGACTTGCTAAGGAAGGTGATTCCAAGAAGCGAAACAGGAGAGGAAGAGGGGGAACAGAAGAGAGGAGAGTTTAGCTTGAGAGGACTAGTGGGAAAAAGACATTCCTTGGCTGGTTGCTAGGGAGGAAGGATGGTTGTCCGATTTCTTGCCCACCTAGCTGGAGAGAGTTATTTTGAGGTACGTTTATTGTGTATTCTTCGTCAGCTTCTATTGGTGTGCTTTTCTACTCTGTTCTTACTGATTCTCGGATGATGATTGTTGATTGGGAGTGAATACGTTCATATTTTTGCTAATGGTTTTGTAGTGGTTTAGTGTGCTCTGGTTTTGATTTCTCCATGAGATATTTTTGTAACCACGTTTCACCTTTCATTTGATACTCATTTAATCTTACCCACCATCATCTAAGCCTGTTGGTATGATATGAAGCATAGCTTGTCGGGCTCATTTTCTTGTATCTACTCTTTGTGCTCTGTTTTGTTATCCTCCTCTGCTCTTGATATCAGTCCATGGAGCGCATCCATTTTCTCATCCCTGCTTGAAGGAGATCCTAGAAAATCTGGAGTAGTTGTCATGGCAGCAAAGCTTACCTCATCAGCATCCCCATACCCATTCTCGTTTATTATTCATTGTTTTATCCAACATGCCTACGTCCTCATCCATCACTCCACTCCTATTCCCGTTTATCCTCATCATGCGTAAACCCCCACGCATCTCATACCAGGAGGTGATGTCTCAAGATGATGTAGGAAGCTAGTATTTGAATTTGTGGAAAGGAAGGGCAGATTTAGTGGTCTCATGGGAATACCATGGCATGAGGGTGGTGGTTCCATGCTGAAGAGATGGTGGACAATGGTGGATGTTTCTGGTCTATCTATGTTACAAATCAAGACTTTGGTCTAACAGCAAGGAGAACCAGAGGGACGCAGTGCATGGATGATATTGAAGAGACTGATGATCTTTTTAGACCGCTGAAAGAGCTAGGGAATTCATATGATATGGTGCATTCGGGCAATGTAAACTTTGGAGTAGATGCAGTCCATGTTACTAAGTCAATTTCGTCACCTCTCAAGGACCCATTGATAGAAGTGCACCTAACTTATAAGTCTCAGGCCTTCCCATTCGAAAATCATGTTGTAGCCAATAACAGGGCATCGGGTCAGATTTC
Source organism: Vitis amurensis (assembly GCA_037355405.1). Classification (NCBI taxonomy): domain Eukaryota; kingdom Viridiplantae; phylum Streptophyta; class Magnoliopsida; order Vitales; family Vitaceae; genus Vitis; species Vitis amurensis. Next base: position 28,702 of record JBAPGN010003010.1, read on the forward strand.
TGAGAAGCTGAATGATTACTACTCAAAAAGTGCTATTTTATAGCTTGTAATTAACTCTTTTAAACACTTTTGAGTAGTAGTTATTACATTTTAACCCAATTAACATATTAAGGACCCTTGCAATCAATTATAATCAAATTGTGTTAAGTTTTGGTGTTTTGATAGCTTTTTGATCACCAAAGCAATCCAAGATTGAGGAGAGTTCTTTGGAATCCATGGCAAGGCAATGGAAAGCTCAAAAACATGCAGAACCGAAGCTTTGAAGTCTTTTTCCATAAGCAAATCCGGAATGCAAGGAGTATGGGATACACACGCTTTCAACCCAGATTGAGTTCTGGTTCAGTCTTCCCTACAAAAGATATCCAGACAGGGCGTCCGGATACACCATCAGAGTGCCGCGTGGGCTGTGGAAGGCTGTCGGAATGACGTAGCAAGACTTGCTCACTTTAGTCAATGATCCGGACAACATATCCGGATAGGATATGCTATCGTCCGGGTGTGATAATCGCGAGTGTCGTGTGCTTCTCCCTAAGGGAGTCTGGATAGGGGAGCGCCATGTGTCCTCTTGGGGAATCCGGATGGAGTTGCTCCGGATAGCGATGCGCGCTCCGTGTCATCAGGGGAAGGGGTCCCTACACCTTGCACACGCAGACGGTCCCCCTTGCGACATTCCACCTTACCCGGATGTCTCATATCCGGAATTCTGCTCTGCCGACATTCCACCCAGATGTCTCACATCCGGAATTCTGCTCCGCCGACATTCCACCCGGATGTCTCACATCCGGAATTCTGCTCCGCCAACATTCCATCCGAATGTCTCACATCCAACACCTTCTCCGGATATTTCACATCCGGCGCCTGACGCCGGATGGGAGAGGAGGGCGTTTCAACTTCCCCGGTCAGACATATCCGGATCCTCTGATAGCGCTTACCCGGAGAGTTTCGCAGCCATTTTGCACAGTGCCGCGGTGTTCTCCTGAAGCTTCCAAATATGTGCGACCGACATTTTGAGATATTTTGCTTTAGATATTTGATATCTAAATCTCCAAACTCTCCTTGTAACCCACCAATTATAGGATTCCTTAGTTATTAAGTTTGGAAAAAGGGCGAATAACCTCTTATATATAGTTTGTAATTTCCTTTACACAAGATATCGATCAAAGACGCATCCTTTGTACAGTTTTGGGAAGGAAGTAAAATACAGAGCACTTGCTATGCTTTTCATATATATTTGTTTTCTTGTTATTTTTCTTTCTAGCCAATCAAACTCTGAGGATTTTCCTCAGAGGATGAGAGGCTAGACTCTTCGTCTCTTGGAGTAAAGAAAACCAGGTAAGTTTCCACATGCATAAGTTGGAAGTTTTGTTGTTTTAGTTTTTAATGAAGAGAAAGTGTGACCCGTTAATGGTTTTTATCTTTTTAGTTAACTTAAAACGCCTTTAAATCACCTGGGTCAACACTTGGTAAGGCAAGTGATCTCCATCCATTGAGATGTACTAGTTTATCTCTTGCGAGCCTTTGGGATGTGGTTTGAAGGTAGGATTTTCTAGAATAGCCAACACTTGGTAAGCTTTTGGACTCTAAGGAAACATCCATTAGTTATCTCTTACGAGCTTTTAACGGGTAATCCAAGGTTAAAGATCACCTTGAATGGCAAGTGTTAGGTGAGAGGTATGAGTCATTGCAAGATGCATCAGTGAGAGGGATTTAGTGTTTGAACCCATTAATGGGAAGCATCTGTACCACACCGGTTCGGGAAATAACTATATGTTAAATCCCCAATGCGAGGAAAAGAAACAAGTGACCGAAACTCCCTTTTTGTACAAGGAATCTGAGCCTAGTGATCTAAACTCCAAGAAACACTTTTCTTTGTAATTAAAATCAGTTACTATTTTTGGTTAGTTTAAAACCAAACCTTTTTTCACCAAAGATTATGTTTTCTTTTAAAGCTAACCTTGAAATGAAAAGGCACCAATTTAGCTTTGAATTAATATCAATTGTGAAGTGAAAACCCATCCCAGTGAACGATCCTAGAGCCATTATGCTATAGTAGCTTTGTCTTTGCTACCCTAGTTCATGGTGTAATAGGTTATAAATTTTGTTGATTACTCCCTGATGACCAAAATCAAGGGACACCAGTTAGACACGAATCAAATGGCACCACTGTCAGGGACCATTGAGAGGATATGAATCAGCTGAGACACCAATTAGGAACGAATCACTGAATGTTTAAATATCCGGTGTTAATAATATTATCGTATGGGTAAATCACTCTTCAACTCAATATCCGGATGCCAACTATGATGCTGTCAAGACCCCTAACTGGTAAAAAGCCTATGTGAAGGCTTGTGAATGGTTGAATGAAGAATTAATCACTACCATATTCTCACCCTTCATGCCCGTTTAACTCATCATCAATACCCATGTGTACACCCATTTAACCATACCACCAAACCCGTTTCTCTCTCTAAACCTTCACCTGCCTGTGGGATCTTCCCTAAAAAAATGTCACGTGGCTCTCTCTCCCTTGCGCATGTAGACGGTCCCCCTTGCGACGCGCGGCATAGCTCATTCCACCCGGGGAAGAATTTTGTCCAGCCGACGTTCAACCTTCTTCGGATATCTCACATCCGAAATTCTGTCCGGCCGATGTCCCACCTTCTCCGGATATCTCACATCCAGAATTCTGTCCGGCCGACATTCAGCCTTCTCCGAATATCTCACATCCGGAATTCTGTCCGGCCGACGTTCAACCTTCTCCGGATATCTCATATCTGGAATTCTGTCCGGCCAACATTCCACCTTCTCCGGATATCTCACATCCGGAATTCTGTCTGGCCGACGTTCAACCTTCTCCGAATATCTCACATCCGGAATTCTGTCCGGCCGACGTTCCACCTTCTCCGGATATCTCATATCTGGAATTCTGTCCGGCCAACATTCCACCTTCTCCGGATATCTCACATCCGGAATTCTGTCTGGCCGACGTTCAACCTTCTCCGAATATCTCACATCCGGAATTCTGTCCGGCCGACGTTCCACCTTCTCCGGACATTTCACATCCCGACGCCTGACGCCGGATGGGAGAGGAGGGCGATTCAACTTCCCCGGTCAGACATGTCCGGATCCTCTGATAGCGCTTACCCGGAGAGCATCTGCAGCCGACAATTCAGATTCCCCGGACAGCTTGGCTCATCAAACACTCGCGATTCGTCGGATCCATTTCCGCCCACAATCAAAAGGCAAACTCCGATAATACTGACGACCAAGTCTCCTGAACTGTCACTCATCTTTAATGTAAAATAAATGGTTTTTGGTGGGGGCCCAACATAAGTGAATTTATAATTGATTGATTGTTTGATTAATTTAATTGACATGCATGATTGATGTTATTCCGCTCTATGACATGCTCGAAATTATTTCTTAATTGTGCATCAACCTCACTTTTTGATAAGCTTATTGTGGCTCGTCGCCCAGGTACGCATCTATTCCCATTCTGGTATTTCTATATGCATGCTTTGATTATCATATGTGCATGATAGTTCCGGGTATTCATTGATTTCCTAATTAATTGCCCTGATTGCTCCATTTTATTGGTAGAGACCCGTTTTTAGGGACTTAGAAGGGTGCTACGGTTTTTACCGTACCTTCCTGATAAGTAACCTGACCCCCGAACCCGATCCGGTTTTTCGCAGACCACCTTTTCCAAAATAAGGAGTCACACTTAGGGTTTTCTTTCTTATTTACCCTTTAAAAATAAAACAAAAATAAGTGGCGACTCCAAGTCATTTTTCTTTTAATAAATAAAATCATTTTTCAAAATAAAAATCGAACTCGCCATCGAGTGGGGAATGCATGAGCCGAAATGCGGGGTCCACAATGATGTTTTGATAAAATATTTTTTAACTGTTTTTATTTATTTTTTAAAAAATATTTTTAAAATAATTATATAAATATAAGAAATGATTAAAAATAAAGTACTATAAATACAAATTATCTTTAACATATATTTAAAAATATAACAAAGAAGTTAAAATTATTTTAAATTTCCAAATAGGTTTTTTTTTATACAAAATATAGTACAACAGTTTTTAAAACTTGCTATCAAAATCCATTTTTTAGAACAGTTTTAAAAACACTTCCCAAATAAAGTTTTTTATTTTCATTTTAAAAATAAAAAGAGAGAATTTTTATACAAAACTTACCATATACCTTTAAAAATTACCTTTTCAAACCTTAAAATTTAATATAATAAAAAAAATTGAATAGCTTGAATTTTTTAATCTTTTAAGTTTCTACAAATTCCTCTATTTTATATAGAAAGTACTATTATTTTTTATTTTTCAAATAAAAATTTCCATTTTTTGTTATAAAAGTAAAAATTGTAACATCTATGTAGAACATTATAATTCTTAAACAGCTTTTGAAATTATTTTTGTTTTTTTTTAAGTCAAGTCTAAAAATTTATATGGAGCTATTATCATTTTATATTTTTTTAAATAAAAAATAAGAAGTATTCAAACAAACAACTTAATAATTCAATTCTTTATCTTTAAATATTAGTGTTTATTAAAATTTACTTGAAATTTTCTTTAAAACAAAAAACACCGTATGAAGAAATAATGGAAAAGACCAAGAAGAATAAGGCAAATTTGGTAGGAAATACGACGGGAAAGTATAAAAATGGCCTATTTGGTAATTGTTTTTAAATTTTTTTTAAAAAAAAATAGTTTTAAAAAATTATTTTATAAAACAAAAGTCTGTTTAGAAACCTAATATATTTTTAAATATGTTTTAAAAATAATTTTTATGTCTAATTAATCATCCCGCATGTTTGAATAATTATTCTTTAAAATAGGTCTTGAAAAATAAGTAAAAATAATATAAAATAACTAAAAGATATTATCTGAAACATCATGTTTTCTGTTTTTAAAAATAAAATAAAAAATACTTTTTGATTACCAAACATGTTTTCTATTTTTTCTATTAAATAGAAAAATATTTTTGAAAATAATTACTAAATATACCTAAACCCTGTTTCTTTTTTCTTTTTTCATTTATATTTAAAAAATAATAAATTTTAAATTTTTATATTTTGATTCAACTTTTTTTTTGTTCAAATTCAATTACACTATTTTATTAAAAATATGTAATTTAATTGTTAACAATTCCAACACAACTTCTACGCCAATTCCAACATTTCTATAATATTTGTTAAACTGATTTAAATTATAAATAATGATCAATTTAAGTCATTAGTTTATTAAAAAAATTGAATTAATTGATAATTTAACATCGATTTGTCTCTCCTTTTGTGAGAGTTTTCGATTTGTCTCTCCCCTTATGAGAGTTTCTGTTTTTTTCTCCTACCATTTGTTTCTTTCTATGAAGGTCGTGCTTGCTTCTATTATGGATTCTCGACTGGAAAATCTCTCACTCTCAGTTGATGAGGAGGAGGAACTTGTTCTCGATACAGGTGAGGATGGAAGCACTACTCAGTCTTTTGATCTATGTCTCATTAGAAGGTTTCTCACTGATCGGATGATCAATTTTAATGCTATGAAACATCGTTTTGCCAGTGTTTGGAGACCCGGAAAAGGTATCTGTATCAAAGAAATCAACAAACAACTTTTCCTTTTCCAATTTTTCCATATTGTTGATTTGAAGGGAGTTCTTGAGGGAGGTCCATGGACTTTTAACAACCACCTACTCATTCTCCACTATCTAAAACAAGGTGCAATTCCAACTGCTATACCTTTATTTCATGTTTTGTTTTGGATTCAAGTATATGATATTCCAGTGGTCTATGTCTCTTAATGTTGGTAAGCAACTTGGCAACTTTATTGGAAAATTTGTTGACTACGATATAAATAACAATGCTGGGCTGTGGAGAAATTTCATGCGTATCAAAGTTCTTCTGGATGTGAGGTAGCCATTAAAAAGGTGGAAGAGAATTCGAAAACCTCAGGGGGAGTGGTCCTTGGTTCACTTCAAATATGAACGGCTGAACACTTTCTGTTATCTGTGTGGCATGCTAGGGCATTCAGAAAAATTTTGTGATAAGTTTTTCTCTATAAGTGATGGTGAGATCAAAAGAGAATGGAGTCCGGATCTTTGTGTTCCAATGAGAGGAGGTTCTGAATATGGTAGATAGCGATGGTTGCGAGAAACAATGGAGAATTCTACGCATGCAGACGATTCCGGGTATGGTAATATTGCTATGGGATCAGGATACAAATTTGATTTTTCCATTCAAGGAGTAATCAGCTCCGAGTCTGGTGGGATCAAGGATTTTCAAACTGCTAACAGGTTGCCGCAAATATTGCATGGATTACAATCTTTTCCCACGTGCACTACCAAGCCAACTGGTTCCTCTCATGCAGATGGTCACGTGATTACTTCAGGAGGTAATAACATGGGCTTTAAGGAAAATGGGTTGGAGATTGTGGAGGATAAAAAACGCAGAAGGGCAGAGCTATTTTTTTCAGGCCATTCAAATAGCATGGCTATTGATTCTAGAGAACGGGCCACTGTGAGTCAAGTTGCAGGGACTGCTAACAAGGTGCTGGAAACAAGCTCCACTACCGACATTTCATTGGAATGACCTAGTAACCAGGCCTTCCAACAGCCATGATAGGCATTAGTTGGAACTGTCAAGGGCTGGGCAACCCTCGAACAGTTCTAGCTCTATGTGAGATCAACAAATCTCGCAAGCCTGATTTTATTTTTCTTATTGAAACTCTTGTACATTCAGCACAAGTTGAGAAGTTGAAGTCTAAGCTGGGTTTTGAAGGTGCTTTCTGTGTTGATCGTGTGGGACGATGAGGGGGTTTGGCTTTTCTTTGGAGGAATGCAGGGATGTTTTCTTTGTTGAGTTACTCTCAATCACATATAGATATGGAAGTCTCAAAGGAGGATGGTCTTCGGTGGAGAGTTACTGGTTTCTATGGTTTCTCGGATCGAAGCCAAAGACATTTGTCTTGGAATCTTCTTCGATCTCTCTATTCTGCTTCCTCTCTTCCATGGTGCTGTTTGGGTGACTTTAATGATATTGTCTGTAATGAAGAAAAAAAAGGCAGCGTCACACATCCTCCATGGTTAATTAGAGGTTTTTGTGAAGCTCTTTCAGACCGTCAACTTCAATATCTTCCTCTCAAGGGGTGTCTTTTCACTTGGGAAAGAGGTCGTGGGTCAAGTCACTGGGTTGAGGAGCGTCTTGATCGGGCTTTAGTAAATGTATCTTGGCTTAATCTTTTTTCTAATGCAAAGCTAAATAATTTAGTAGCTCCTATCTCTGATCACTTCCCAATTGAGTTGATTACGGTGGACAAGTTTTCTTGTGTTTATAAACACAGGTTTCGGTTTGAGAATGGATGGCTCAAGAAGGATGGACTGGATTTTGTAGTGTCAAATGCATGGAGATCTCCTCATGTTGTGAGCCTGATAGACAAAATTCATACTTGCTCTTTTGCTTTAAAATAGTGGGGTCGAGAACATGCTTTCAAGTTCAAGAATAAAATATCCCATTACAAAAGGTGTATTGAGCAATATAGGGACAAGGATGGGCCTATGGATAGTCAAGTTTTAAAAGCTTATAAAACTGTTTTATCTAATGTTCTTTTGCAAGAAGAGTTTTTCTGGAAACAGGGGGCAAAAAGTCATTGGTTGCAGGGGGGAGACATGAATACACGCTATTTTCATGCAGTGGCTAGTGCAAGGAAGAGAGCCAATAAAATTAATAAACTGCAGGATGACATGGGGACCTAGTGGGAGAATCAACCTAATCTGTGTCGGGTGGCCTTATCATATTTTAAAACTTTTTTTGCTATGGAAAGAAATATTTATCTGCTGAATTTGAGCTATGTGGACAGTAGGGTAACTGCGGCTCATAATGCAAACTTGCTATCTCCTTTTTCTTTTGAAGAATTCTCCATTGCAGTTCAACAAATGCATCCTAACAAGTCACCAGGATCGGATGGTTTCAATCCTGCTTTCTTTCAGCATTTTTGGTCTCTTATTGGCAATGATATTTTTCATGCTTGCTCTTCTTGGTTAAACAACAATGAGTTTCCAGCTTCTTTAAATGAGACTATCATTGTTTTGATTCCAAAAAATGATAATCTTGTCTCCATGAGGGATCTTCGGCCTATTGCTCTCTGTAATGTCCTTTACAAAATTTTAGCAAAAGTTTTGGCCAATCGATTAAAAGTTTTCCTTCCTGTTTTAATTGATGAATCTCAATCAGCTTTTGTTCCTGGTAGGGCTATCACAAACAATGTGATAGTTGCCTTTGAGCTTATTCATTACATGAAAAGAAAAACTCATGGCAAGGTTAGGGATGTGGCTCTCAAAATTGACATCAACAAGGCTTATGATAGAATACGTTGGGACTATCTCAAAGCTATCATGTTGAGAATGGGCTTTGATTCTAAGTGGGTGGAGTGGATAATGTTGTGTGTCTTTACTATTTCCTATTCTGTCTCTGTGAATGGTGAGCTAGTTGGGCCATTTTCTCCTGGGCACGGGCTAAGACAAGGAAACCCTCTGTTGCCATATTTATTTATTATTTGTGCAGAAGGTTTGCCTTCCCTCATTAAGCAGGCAGAGAGGCGGGGCTTATTCATGGTTGTAGGATTTGTGAGTGCTCCTAGGATCTCACCTCTTTTATTTTTCCGATGATAGTTTTCTTTTTTTTAGAGTTTGATGCAGTAGAAGTTCACCATACACACTATTTTTTGCTAATATGAATCTGATTCGGACAAGCTATTAATTTTCAAAAATTCAGAGTATTTTTTTAGAGAATGTCTCCTTTTTCGGATAGAGATTTTATCTTCTATATTCTTGGGTTTCCACTCCTCTTAAAACATAGAAAGATATCTTGGCTTCCACTCTTTTGATTTGGCAAGAGTAAAAGAGTTTGTGTTTGGTTTTCTCCGTGATAGATTGTGGCGGCGTTTACAAGGATGGCAGAGTAAGTTGCTCTCTCATGCAGGTAAGGAAATCTTGATCAAGGCACTTAGTCAGGCTATTCCTTCATATTGTATGAGCATTTTTTCATTGCCTATTTCTCTAAGTGAAGAGCTACAAAAAATGATGAACTCTTTCTAGTGAGGCCCGAAGTCTGATGGAGGAAGGCGTATTAATTGGCTCAGTTGGGATAAATTATGCCTTCAGAAAAAAGAAGGTGGACTGGGTTTCATAATCTCCGTGATTTCAACCTAGCCATGCTAGGCAAACAAGGGTGGAACTTGATCACTAAACCAGATTCTCTTATTGCTAGACTTCTCAAAGCTAGATATTACCGTTCTGAGGATTTTCTTTCAACCCGTCTGGGCCATAATCCAAGTTTTACTTGGAAAGGGATATGGAGTTCTCGAGCTATTCTCTTAAAAGGTAGTAGGTGGAGAATTGGAGATGGTTGTAGTATTGATGTGTGGAACAACCCTTGGCTTAGGGATGCGGAAAACTTTAAAGTTGAAACTCCTATTATTCATGACTTAGCTCACTTAAAAGTTCATGATCTCTGGATCCACGACTGTAAGGAGTGGGATGTGGAATTACTTAGGGAGATATTTTCACCTAGGGATGCTCAAGCCATTGCTAGTATTCCTTTGAGCTCGAAGTCTCCACCTGATTCGCTC
>JBAPGN010003011.1:0-38199 GCA_037355405.1 Vitis amurensis
TTACATTATAAATTTATATTTTAATTACTTTTTATTCGTTAAATTTCGTTTATATTTTTGTTTTATAATTCACAATTTAGCATCAAAAATATTATGGCTGATAATATTTCTAACAAAAATTTTTTATATATTTTATATATATTAATTAGGGTTTCACATCTAAATCTTAGATATATATTGTCGGCCTACAGAGATGATATTATTGACAACTCCTGATTTGATGATGGATCCCGGATTTACTCCAGCACATGGCAGAACTGCTAGCACTTGATTTTAGTGAAAGATGGTGTATGTAGTGGAGAAAACTAGGGTTTTGAGAGGGAAATGAGAGTCGAATCTATGGAGTCTCGGTTGTAGAGAAGTGAAGGAGAAATAATGTTGCGCGACAAAAATCAGAGTGCCCCTAGGGTGCCCAATGTGCATACCTTGTCTACTGCTTAACCGATCAAGATTGTTAATACCATTCAACAATCATATGAGCATAGAAAGCGTTTGCCAACACATGTTGTTATGTTCCTCCGTTTTCAACACTAAACTTTTTTTTTCCATGTATATGATTTAAATAAAAAAAATAAGGGTATTTTTTAATCAATAATTGAATTGAAATCACGCAAAAAAATCTGTGACTTGCAGTCTAAAAGTGTAAGGACTAAAGCGCTGTGTGGTATTATAGGTCAAAACGGTGCAATAGATCGTAGAAATGCTAGGGTAACATAAGTATCCATCGCTCGATTGATAATATGTTGTTGATAAGTTTGAGTGTTATACTTAATCTAAATGGGCTGTTAGATGTTAATATACCTATCGTAAGCAGTACAGCACTACCACCATGGTTTTATTGTGCACAAAAAGAAAATGACATCAAAGAGTGAGCAAGTATAAGAATTTAAAAGACGCGGGCGGGTAGCTTTAGCATGTGGCGTGTCCCATGCTGCGGTTAACACTTCCTAAGTGGAATGTGATGGTTCACTTAATTGAGCGGGTGTCCAGATAGAATATATTTACAATATTAATATAACTTAGATAACTTTATTAAATTTTGTTTCATGTTGTTAAATTACAAGTCACCTAAAAGAATAAAAAATATTTCACTAAACGTACCACATTATTCCTCTGGGAAAATATCACCAATTGTGTTATTCTGATCAATTAAGCATTTTTTTTTTGTTCTTTTGAAGAATATTTTTCGTATTATTTTTAAATGGAGGAATAAAATAGATGAGTTTAAAGTGTCATCACCATAGTAATGCGATCCTACTTGCTCATGTAGAGACAGTGATCGACAGGATAACTCAAATTCTCGCGATTAGAGTTAGTAGTGTGAAAAAAAATATATAATCAATAATTAATATTCATCCGCAAATTCCAGGGTATGCCAACATTGTCTTCTTAATGTTTCTCTTCTTTTAAAGTACCTAAAAATAATGCCATATATTTCTCACACCTAAAACTCTCAAAATTCCCATACAATTTTTTCCAATGAGTTTCAAAGTACAGCCACCTTCCACTAGAAGGATTTCCAAATATAAATACTCTAATTCCTTGTCGGAGCACAGGAAGTCATCCGTCGTTCCTCAGCAGGCCATCAGTCTTGCTGGTGTTGAGAGCTATTACGGAATATGCCACCTTGCAGTCTCACACAATCAAATTTCATATAATATTCTCGCGGCCACATTGCAGTCAGCCAGCTCCACCACCACTGTTCATGCACTTTTTATGTTGTTGAAATGTTATAGGGCTCGAGGAATGGTGAATTATGATGCTATGAATAGCAACTTTGGGATTATAATTATTTTGATTAGTTGGGCATCACACCATCAACAGAAAATGACGCATATGATTGTTGGTAGAGAATCGTCAATACTTCTTTAGTGTTGCTTATTGGATTATTTTACATCTCTTTTTTGGGCACATGGGCGTTTGAGCAGAGGCGCTTGGTAACTTCAATCTGAGACATGTTTGTTTGGTGGTTTTTCCCCGCAGATTCACAAATGACCATGGAGCATATTGAGGTTCCTGATCTGGAGATCAACACGGATACCTTTTTTTGATTAGGTTTGTTGATTTGGGAGAGAGACACGAGGCCATTTTCTTTTCTTGATTTATTAATTAATGGAAATGCACGTACTGACGTAATCTCTTACGAATAGGCATGCTCGCCCAGTTCGAAAGGGCCAAATATGATTACTTGTAAGCTTTGTGGTCTATAATTTTTAATGTTAGTGCGTTCTATGAAATGATCTCAGCTTCTTTTCCTCATTTTGAATGTCTAATTCATTTTCAAGGGTGTCACATATATAACTCATAAGGTGTGGGAAGTTTTGAGTATTAGGTGTTTTTTCGAGTCAAAAGATGGAAAAAAAACATAAGGAATGCATGTGATTTGATTTAGTGCTGCAAAAATAGAACAATAATAATGTTGTGTGGGTAACTTTAATTTTTTGTCAATCCCTTTCTCTCTCCTCTCCCTTCTTCCCCCCTCTCCCGCAAGCCCTCTTCCAAGCAAAAAGCAGCAAGAGACCATCAAGAAAAATTAATATTTAACAAACACCAAATCAAGCATGACATAGGAATGTCCCATTGTATGATCAAACACCTAGTTAAATAAAAGTTGCAGCTCCTTACTTAATTATGTGAGATGCAGGGAAGGTAAAAACTACTTTTGTAAGGGTATATTCATGGTAAATCAAGTACTGGGATATTGAAAATTCCTATGCATAATGTGATGTCCCACATCGGATATGGGAGAAAGTTCCTAGCTTTATATATGTAGAAGCTCCTCTTAACCAAGTAGACGCGTTTTAAAGCCGTGAGGGCCCCATTGGGCCCAAAGCGGACAATATCTACATGGTTGGGTACGGGTCATTATAAATGGTATCAGAGCCGATCCCCAACCCTAATCCCATGGGACACAATGAGGACGTTGTGTCTACATGGGGGGGTGTTTGTGATGTCCCACATCGGATAGGGGAGAAAGTTTCTAGCTCTATATATGTAGAGACTCCTTTTAACCAAGTAGATGTGTTTTAAAGTCGTGAGGGCCCCCTTGGGCCCAAAGCGGACAATATCTACATGGTTGGGTGCGGGTCATTACACATACTATATGCCACATTAAAGGTCTTTGAGTTAAGATTCCAATGCATTTTACGAGACTTCATTAAGAGTTCCAGAGATAAAGTTATATTTAGTTTTCCATAGAAAGGTCCAACTGTCCAGTGCTACTCGAGAATTGGAGAAGTTCTACTTCTTAGGTATATTACAATGGAATTTGAGATCTTGGTAAGGCTTTATAATTTACCTAGAAAATATGGTTTTGGAAATTGTTCATGCTTGGAGAGTTGTTCCAAGTCATGGTAATTGGAAGTCAAAGAGAGAAATGGTATTTCTTAGTGTTTTCTTCTTGGATGGTGAGCTTGTATTTTTCCTTTCTATCTATTTAGTTCTTTTCTTTTTTTCATTTATGTTGGGGTCAATCAGTATCAAAGCATAGGTCCTAAGTTCTCATGGTTGGTCGTCGTCACACATAAAATATTGAAGAAGAACGTCTTGCTCATGAAAAAGACGTTTATGGCATTGATGTGAAATAATTAAGGAGACAAGTACAACAACCACAACATCATCTAAAATGTTATGAGGCTCTTGGGCACAATGAATTCCATCATGATACAGAGCATGAGGCTCCTAGCAATGAAAATGAAGACATCAATCCTCTTCATAGAGATACAAGCCAACATTTAAGACATCAATCATTTTCTTAATAAATTAATAATATTTCTTTCAAATATATTATATATAATTCTTACCACCAAATCTCATTATTATTTAAATATTCTTAAATTTGGGAGTTGAATGCATTAAATATTCCAATAAGCAAGATTTGAAATTTGTGGTATGAAAGAAGCATAAATCATCACACTAATTATGAAATTTGGAATTAATGGAAATATTCTAACAAACAAGATTTAAAATTTGTGGTATGAAAGAAGCATTTTTTTCCCTAAAATTTGTAATTAATGGAAATATTCCATTATATATATATATATATATATATATATATGTGTGTGTGTGTGTGTGTATTCATTGTACTTATTAATAGTTTCTATTCTAACAAATAAGATTGGAAATATGTGATATGAAAGAAACATTTTTTTTTTTGAAAGAATGAAATATTCCACTAAAACAATATTTGAAATTTGTGATTCGGAATAAACATATTTTTTTATCCTGAAATTTGTAATTAATGAAAATGCACGCATAAAGCACACACTCTAAGTGGAAATATTCGCATTCGGAAGAAGCATTTTTTTTTCCTAAAATTTGTAGTTAATGGAAATGCACGCATAAAGCACACTCCCTAAGTAAAAATATTCACATAGGTTCGAAAAGATAAATAATTACTATGAAATTATTGCTTCCTTACATAGTTGATAATAGAAAATATTTTTTCTTCTTTTTTATCCACTCATTTTCTTAATTAATTATCACAAGCTTTTTCTTTACAACACATGATTACTACTCAAAAAGTGTTATTTGATAGCCTATAATCAATCATTTTAACCACTTTTGAGTAGTAGTTTAGGCCTTTTAACTCAATTGGCATGTTAAGGGTCCTTGAAAGCAATTTTACTCATTTTGTGCAAGTTTTGGTGTTTTTGTTAGTATTTTGATCACCAAAGCAAGTCAATATTGAGGAGAGCTATGAGGAATCTTGGGCACAACTTAGAAATCATTTGCCAAGAGTAAATCCGGATTGCAAGGAGAAAAAGCAAAAAAGATCAGCCATGGAGCATATTCTTGATGACAGTCGCAGCAGCCACTTTTGGGGCACTTCCTGAAGTCCAAATGATGCATGCTATATACCATTTCAAAGCTCTGGAAGTCAAAAATCCAATTCTTCAAACGATGTGCAATTCGGAGTTGAAACGAAGAAGTTGCAGCCATTACAAGCCAATCACTCCGAGCTGAAGGGAGCATTTTGCAAAGTGCTGCGAAATCACCCTTTTGTTGCGAAGTGATTTCGCAGCATTTTTGTACAGTAGCTTGTATCTCCTTCTGACGATGCCCGATTTATGCCGCGAGAGGGAAGCTAGGAACCTCAAGATGGAAGCCAACTTTGCAGCCTGGTGAAGATAGCTTGGTGTTGCGAAAATATTTCGCAGCCCTCTTGGGTGTCTGCGAAATTTCGCAGACACCATTTTTCTCCTGCGAAATGGTTCCTGAAGCCTTCCGACATTTGCTACTGACATTGGGAGATATTTTCTATTAGATTTTTGTTGTCTAAATCCCAAAATACTCCTTGTAAACCTCCAATTACAAGATTCCTTAGCTTTTAAGTTAGTAAAAAGACTAAATATCTTTGTAACAATTAGTTTTATATTATGTTGATATATATACCTCTCGGGAGCCTGTTCTCAGAGAGGAGTTCCTTCTGTAAAAGTTTGGTAAGCAAGTAAAGTTCATTTTCCTTCTACTACCTTACCTTCTCACTTCGTATTTCTTATTTTATTACTAAGTTATGAACTCTCTGAGGAGTTTTCCCCAGAGAATGAGTAACTAAACCTCTAATTCCTTGGAGCTAAGGTAGCCGGGGGAGGTTCCAAGTGCAAGAATGCAAAGCTTTGTGGTTTTAGCTAGTAATGAAGAGGAAGTGAAATCCTTTAGTGATTTCAATGTTTTTAGTTAACTTAAAACACCTTGGAGTCACCTGGGCCAACACTTGGTAAGGCAAGTGATTTCCAACCATGGAAATGCACTAGTTTACCCCTTGCGAGCCTCTGGTAGGTGACTTCAGGGTAGGATTTTTCTAGAATAGCCAACACTTGATAAGCTTTTTGACTCCTAGGAGGCATCCATTAGTTATCTCTTGCGAGCTTTTGACGGGTAATCCAAGGTTAAGGATCACCTTGAATGGTTAAAGCTTAGTGAGAGACTTAAACCATTGCAAGCTGCATCAGTGAGAGAATTAAAGTGAAATCCAATTGAAGGATGAATCTGTACATCACCGGTTAGAGAATTGACTATATGTTGAATCTCTAACGCGAGGAAATGAACCATCTGACCCGAGCTTTGTCCTTTGCATGAGGAACCACCCCAGTGTACCTAATTCTTCAAGGAATGCTTTTCTTCCTAAGTTATTCCAAACTTCTATTAAGTAAGTTAGTTTAAGTCTAAACCTTCACCAACCAAAGTTTGTGTTTTTAATTCTTAAGCTAACTTTGAAATGAAACAAGACCAATTCACTTGGAATTGGTATCATTGATTGCTTGTTAATCATTCCCAGTGAACGATCCTAGAGCCACTATACTATAGTAGCTTTTTATTTGCTACCCTAGTGTATGGTGTTATAGGTATAAATTTTGTTGATCACTCCCTCATCCAAGGAGCACCAGCTGGACACGAATCAGCTGAGACACCAATTGGGCACGAATCAACACACTACAAGGAAAAAGATATATGGTGACATTTATAACAAGTCACCATAAACATAGGGTGTCACTACAACATAGCGTCACCTTCTCCACTGACACCATAGAGGGTATCAATTGGTGACATATTTGGAAGTGACACCAAAGTAGATAAATGGTGACCCATTCGGAAGTGACACCATATATTTCTAGTGATGATAGGGTGTTGCATTAAATGCATCATCTTGAATTATGATGTCATATTAAATGCATCACCTTTGAGTAATGATGTCACATCATTGTAAATTATTGTGGAAGATATGATTGCTTTTAGTTATAGATTTTTGTAATGCTTATGAATTAATAAGTAAGATTAACCTATTTATATTTTGTCCATAAATATAACAATCATATTATATTTAACTCATTTTTCTGTAATGTTTCTGGAATAACTCATAATACATTGATCATCTAATAATATTTGTATATCAAATGTTCACAAAAAGATAGTACATCCAAAATATCAAACCCATCAAAACTAAAAAAAGAAGAGTGAATACATACCAAAACATGATTAGAAATGTTAAAGATCCCAAGATTCATGTATACCTCCATTTCATAAGCATAAAACCAGCTAACTATAAAATGACATAAAAGTCTCATCTAAAAATCTAAATTTCTCAGTACTAATTAAAGTAACATTTATGTCCTACAACATATGACATAAGAGTTGCATTTAAAAACCCAAAATCTTGTTGCCTTCTTCTTTCTTTTTATTCTCCATTCCACCATCCCAAAAGTGTATACCTGCATTTCATAGTTTAATGAGTTTTATAGATTTTATTGAAGAAAATAAACATGGATCAATGTTATCATAAATGAACAAATCTAAGAACTATATCTTTTTCTTTTTCTTTTTTCAAATAGAAACATTATTCAAAGAACCTATGGAAAAATTCATGTAGTAGCTAAAGGACTCACCATGCATGGTGATCATGATGCATCAACATGATTCATGATTAGTTGTAACACAAAAGTAGCCCATTCTCCTCTAATTTCATCGAATTCTACTTGAGAATATGTTTTTTTATCACCAAACTGAAATCAAATAAGAAAATAACATTAAAATGCATAACATTTGGAAGCCTAAAACTATGTACAATTCATTAAATTTGTAATACCTTTGAAGCAATAATTGTAAGATAAAAAATTATCTCTTTTATGAATCTCATAACAAAGTAGCCACATTCGAACCCTCCTTTTTGTCTTGGACACTAATCGAATTATAAAATAACATTAGTACTCATATATATAAATGGTGCAAATGCATAAGCTAATGTGTAAAGAAAATTTTTTGGATGTCACCTGCACTAGTTGCCAAGATGGCTCCTTCTTAGATGTTTTCTTTGTAGATATTCGAAGAGCCCTATGTAAATAAGTTCAATGGGTACATTTTTAAAATAGGTAAATGTTATATGTTTTAACATATATATAAATAAATAAAAAATTGTGTTTGAGATGAATGTATTTAAAAAAAAAAATATATATTATGAAAAATAATAGGAAGAACTTACATATTTATGATATCCTTTAAGTCCTCACATGGTTTGTGATGCATAGGGTCAAGATAGTGGACTATCATTTTCCTTGGCTCAATCACTACCAAGACCCAATGAAAGCTAAAACATAAAAAACAAAAGTAGTATCTAATTAGAAATATAAATCAATCATAAAACCTCAAATTAAAGTATAATATTTGTCACTTACTCGGGGTTGTAGGGTATGAAAACATATTTAGCATCTTGGCACTCCATTAAGCGTTTTGACAACAATTGTGCTCTTTTCTCTGTTTGAGGAGTACTAAGGCCTGCTCGAGATATTGTAAAAGGATTAACAAATATAAATTGTGATTCCTTTTTGGCAATATGTAGTTGATCATGCATGTGCCTATTATTGTATCAAAACACCAAAAGAAAATTATCATTAGTCATATCCAATCTCGTTCAACATGGGCAACTTATATTAAAAAAATAAAAACAAATGAAAATAAAAGGTGCACACCATAAATAGAAGGAGATGCAGTTTGATGACACCTCTAAAGATGAAATAATGTATTCACAATCCTCTCTAGATATATATGTTTGAAATTCGACACCAAATAGTGAAATGAGAAGTTGTATTGGGTATGTCTTGTCATTACCAAGACAACCATCCACAAACTTCTAAAAATTTTTAATGACCGAATGATTTTGAGGCTTAGATTTTCGAATAATTGGTGTCTTCATTATCTTCTTCTTTCCTTTATCCAACACCTATGAAAAAAGAAGGAATGTTAGATATATATACTCCTAAACAATAAAATACCAAGTTACAATCAAATTTACTATAGGCATAAAATGACATACCTGAGGATGTTCAGTTTCAAGTATGACAAGGCTTGTTGGCCAGTCAAGCTCAAAGCCAATAGCATCCCCAATATTGATAATCTCATATGGATTTGGAAACGGGAGTCTAACATCTGGCTTGTGTGCAACATTTATTACAACCAACCTATTCGATCATTTTTCTTCTATTAGTGTACCAGTTGCAACAACATTTCCTTTTCTTTCCACTACTAATTTACATTTAATTACCTTCAATACAACAAATAATATCATTTACATAGGCTTTATATCACTTATAATAATCTTATATTATTAGTAAGTAAATGCATACCTTGTGTTTCAGTGGTGGTTCTGGTGGTTGTGGCTCTTCTATCATTTTAAACATTGGTTTTTCTGCTACAACTGGTTGTAAAACAAGTTGTTGTCTCATGTTATTACTACCCATATCAGAAATGGGTGTAGGGGGAGACATAACTTGTTTTGTTGCAGCATCTTCCATCTCCTTTCGTACCATTTCCCATATTTCTTCTTTGATTTTTTTCATGTCATCAGATGGTTGATGAAAATATGAGCTAGGCCTAACCAAACGGTCTTGACCTACCGCACGTCCTGGATGATCAGGCTTACCCAATGCTTGACCTAATATGTCATTTGGACTAGGTGGAGGTAGTCCAGTCTCCTTAGCATTTTCTAGTAATTCATCCTACAACAAAACATATATTAGTAATAATTTGATGAAGATGATTTACATATCAATCAAAGACAACCAATTTAAGGTAGCTAGAAAATGAATTGTTTTAATACAAAGGATAATAGACAAATTGGTGTATAACATAACTACTCATAAAAATGATAGCATTAAGCCTCTTGCCTATTAACACCTAACGATATCATCACCAACCATAGTCACATAGACATACTAACACTATAGGCTCTAAAAGGCATAAATATGCTAACTTACTATCATGTTAATCACTAGCTCTGTAATCTTATTAAACTTTCCTTTCTTCTCACGTGCTTTCTTCCATAAAACACTTCTATCAACCCTACCAATACTCCCTTCTACTTGTAGCTATAAAAATTTTAACAATAAAACTCATTAGTTCAATATGATCAAGTTAATAAATGACATTTAAAAATTGGAATCATTTTCCTATAAACAAAATATATACTACATTTTTTTACCGATATTGATAACTTACTATATCCTGCTCAAAACGTGCATATCCTTTTCTTCCAAGATAATGATTGTAAATGTGTTTATCTCTTCTCGATTTCTGAACCTTGCGATATTCCTAAAAAATATAAACACAAAATTAGTACATAGTGAAACTATGTAAATGTAAAAATTGAAGATGTATTAAAAATAATGCTTAACATTAAAGTGTTCAGAAAGTCTATCTTTAACAAACTGTCTCCAATGATCCTCTTGTATGAATGGGTAGATAGGAGGTGGCTTTTTCAGCTTTTCTGGGTCATTCTTGAAAGGCCATATATATTTCTTTGTCAACTTGTACTTAAAGGTTCGAAACCTGATGCCCATTAGTAGGAAACAATTTCTCTTGGAATTTTGATTCACATTAAAGCTTGTCTACAAAATAGCAACCCATGTTAGCTCATGTTAATGAATGCATACAATAATTATATATGAAAGCTAAAGATAGACTTACCGTGATCAAATCCCATAACTTCTCCTTAGTCTCTTTAGGGACTTTCCTCCAACTCTCAACAAGTATTGGCACATGGGTTCTAGTTATTGTACCAAGATAACTACTTAGTTCAACTGAATTTTCCCCAATGTGACTACCAAGGCTATTGTATTCAATCTTGAGTTTTATCCCTTTACTTCGATTTTTTGCAATATTTGGTTTCAATGTACTACCTCTATGCTTTACTTTTGGAATTTCCTCTTCTTCTGGATCCATATTTGTGTGGAAGATATCAAGTAAATGTGCAAACTAGTACTTCACCAACAAACCTGTAAAATGACTCAAAAGCAAGATTAGTATATCCTTGCATATATTTCCTATAATTAAATTGGTCATTCACAAATATAGTTTTTGAAATTTTCTTTCAAAGTTTGGGAACTGGAAAACATTTTTTGTTCTAAATAAAAAAGAAAAAAAAAACATGTTTGGTTGAGTTAATAAAAAAAGTTTTTTAGAACAAGTAAAATAAAAAACATATTTAAAATGTTTTTTTTTCTCGATTAACTTGATTGACACTATTGATAGTCCATTGCATATTTGAACTTGTAAATTATAATTCGATCATTTATAAACTATTTAAATTTTTTCTAATTATTCCATGATATTCTAGACTCTTTGAACTTAATTTTAGAATTTTATCAAAAATGATTTCTTAATTAAAAGATATAAATCATTCTTTCAAAAGGTTCATATTCTACTCTGTTTTTTATTCTCAGTCTTGCTTTGCAAAATTAAATTATTAAACAATCTCATTAAAATCATTGAACATTTTTTCATTAATTTAGACTTCCCAAATTCAACTTTTGACACATAAAATATTAATAAATAATTCCTAAAAAGAGAGATTTGATTTTTTCTTCTCATACCCACTATATAGGCATTTTCTGGAGCTGAAAGGTGTTTACTTGTTTTTAAATATGTTATAAATGCAATACTACCTTGTGATCATTTTTCTTTCAAAATAGACATGTTAGGCTAGTTGTATGAATTTTTTCATGATTTTAGGACATCTCCAAGTTAACTAAAAAAATCAATTGTTGAATATTTTAGCAAGATACCTTGTTTTGAACCTATTGATATCTTTATGAAATCTGGTATTAAATGAAAGCTAGTTGATTAGTTTGATCACTTGGATGTTAAACTAGACATATAGAAGATATTTTCTGAAAATTTTCATGATGAAATTCAACTTCTAGATATTTGTTTTAGATTTAGTTTGCTCATTTTTTATAAAGAAACCCACTTGTGAATAAATTTGACATTGATTATATATAAGTTTAGTTTCAGATTCCTTTTTAAATTCATTATTATCATTTATGAATTAATTCTATCACTATAAAAAAAACTTTAAGATGTTGCACCAGGTACGCAAACCTTTTCATTACAATTTATTCAAAGTAGAACTTGTGATTGAAAGCTATTTATTAGTGTCTACTGATTATGTTGAGATTGTATGACATTAGATATGATTTATTATGAAGTATGTGATTGCTTAGAGTGTAATGTGATGTTATTGCTTGATATTTTAACTTTCGTGTTTTCTAAAAGAACTTGAAATGCAAACCAAGTACGCATTTTCCTATTAAATTAATGAATTGTGTTGGTATGTTCATTTAGTTCATGGTGTCCACGAATCAACCAATTGATATTCACAGTTATTCCAACTTATTCAGTAGAGACCTAGTTTTTAGGGCTTAGAGGGGTACTACAGTTTTTCATTGTAACTTTTCGATAAGTAACCTGATCTCTGGACTTAGACTCGGGTTTTCAAAGACAGACTTTTCTAAAGAAAAATGAGTTTTTTTTTTTTAAGGTTTTTCTTTTTTATTTTGTTTGCCCTTTTAAAAAAATAAAACAAAAATAAGTGGCGACTTCGTTATTTATAAAATTGTTTTTTCACAAACAAAAAGCAAGTCTTGCCATCGAGTGAGAACACATGTGAAAATGCAGGATCATAATCATGCCGCTAGGAAATTGGAACCCCAAGTCTACTCTAATGAAAGAATTATTTAACTTATTTAACTTATTTTTGTACCTGGCAACTCCATTTGGCTTGAAATGTTTTTTAGTTATATGAACAAAAAAGTCTCTAAGAGATACCCAAATTTTCTCCATTCCTTTTATTGTGGTTAATGTCAATCTTATCTCTTACTTTACTCATTATCTTATATTGTAAGAACTCTAGTACAATCATCTTTCTACCATAGGATAAAGTTTAAAGTTAAATGAGGCAAAACGAGGGCCCCTCCCAAGAAAAGAATACCAAATGAGAGGAGGAACATGCAAAGTGTTTTTAAGTTAAGCATTATACGAGGAAGAATAGAGAATTGAACGAAAGTTGGTTACAGAAATGGAAAGTTAGAAAGAAAAAAAATGACAAATCTAGTAGGCAATGATGAATCAACAACCTCTCTGTCTAGCTGAACAACTTATGATAGTAGTCATGTAAGATCATGAACTTGATAAAAAGAAATCAAAAGAACCCCATAATCTACAAAAGAACCATTTTGAAGTTCTAGATAGGTTTTACAGATTAAGATTTTTAGTGCACCCAATACAAACACTGTAACTAGTTAGAACCTAACCTCTTCCTACTAAACTTCCTCCGATTAAAACCACCTCCTCCAAAGTAGGCCAAAACTAAGAACCACCGCTACCGGAAAAGCAGTCTCTACCCTATGAAAAGCTCATACCACTAGCTGCACCTATACAAGAAGCAAGGCTGTAATGACAGTTAATATTGACAACTCCTAAAGAGGAAACCCAAATGGAATGGAAATAATTCCATTTCAAATGCCAAGAATCATTCAGCCCACTACCTTGAGAAAAGAGTTTGCAAAATCCAACGTTAGAATTGAAGGACATTTAGATTTCAATGATTTAAAAACAAATCTGCAAGTGAAGAAGGCAATTGAAAGCCTAAAAATGGACTTTGGAAGAGAAGTCATGCAACTACCACGCATAGTGTTCCCTAGCCTCTAAATGTAACGAATGTGCACCTCAACACACATGTAATGAATGTGTAATCGACGTGACATATGCACTAAAAGATAATAAGTTGGCCTTTGATACACATATAATGAATGTGCAATAGGCGTGCAACCCACATGTATTATAACAAATAAAATAAATAAATAAATCAGGTCTTGGTAGATAAGAAATGGAAATACCTTATCCACTAAGTGTTTTATTTTAGAACTTGCAAATCTTTTAAACTTTTATTTTATTTTACTTTTAAATTATGATTCATATATTATTTTCTATCTTATATGTGGTATTTTGATATTATATTTATATTTTTATGCTATATATTTAATTATTAAGTTCATAGTTTATTTCCTAAAATCGGAAAAATATATAATAACATATAAATATAATACTTTATTTCTATGAGAGCTCATGAAATATTCCCTACTATAATATTATACGCAAGATTATAATATTATAATTACAATTTTGATTGATGAAGATCTTCCATCTAAACAGAAGAATATCAAGAGGAAACCTTTCTCCCTAAGCTTTTCAACAATCTAGCCTTTAGGTGGTCATTCCACTAGTAAGACCCCAAGCCAATACCAATGCAAGAATTAAGAAAAGGAAATTATTATGCCCTAAATCAACTATTTGAGCCATTACAGGAGTAGTTCAGAGATGAAGAAGATTTGAGCTCCTTGACATAAAAAGAATTGAAAAATTCGTCCCTAGATATCATTGAAAATAAAAGAAAGGAAAAACCACCAAAAGAAGAGGAGGTCATTGAACCTCTACAGCAATTAGGGGATGTAGAAAAAGATGAAAATGAGACAAAATGAAGGCCCCTCCCAAGAAAGGAATACCAAGAGAGGAGAAGGACACGCAAAGTGCCCTTAAGTAATGAATGTGCACCTCAACACACATGTAATGAATGTGTAATCGGCATGACATATGAACTAAAAAATAATAAGTTGGCCTTTAATACACATGTACTGAATGTACAATAGGTGTGCAACTCGCATGTACTATAATAACAGGAAAAAACAAAAAAATAAAAATAAAAACCAGATCTTGGTAGAGAAGAAATCAACAAGTCAATTATCTGATGAAATGGAAATACCTTGTCTAGTAAGTGTTTTATTTTAGAACTTGCAAACTTTTTAAACTTTTATTTTATTTTGCTTTTAAATTATGATTCACATATTATTTTTTATCTTATATGTGGTATTTTGATATTATATTTATATTTTTATACTATATATTTAATTATTAAGTGCATAGTTTATTTCCTAAAATTGGAAAAATATACAATAACATATAAATATTATACTTTATTTCTATGAGAGCTCATGAAATATTTCCTACTATAATATTATATGCAAGATTATAATATTATGGCTTAAATTTCAATTGGTGTAAATCTTCCACCTAAACAAAAAAAATATATATATATATATATCAAGGAAGAACCCTTTCCTTAAGCTTTTCAACAATCTAGGCCTTTAACTTAAGGTCATGCCGTTGGGAGATGAGGACCCCAAGTCGATACCAGTGCAAGAATTAAGAAAAGGAAATTATAATGCCTTGAATCAACCATTTGAGCCATTATGTGAGTGGTTCGGAGATGAAGAAGATTTGAGCTCCTTGACCCCAAGTCTACAAACACTACGTTTTACTTACCTAACCAAAATAATTGAAGTATGTAAATTCTACCAAAAAAGAAAAAAGAAAACTATACCATGATAAAATTATTGTATTTGTCAAATAATTCAAACTGAAAAGTAATAGCAACTTCAAGATCCAACCACAAAGCACAACATAAATTTGAAATTGTTTATTATTAATAAAAAAACTCTTAAAAATTAAATACCCTTTTGGGCAGATTTACTATTGGCGGTCAGAGAATTATTCCATTAATAATTCTCTCATGAGAAGCAACAACCCCTAAAGTTAATAGCAAAGTAACTCAATTAACCATTATATTCCGTCAATAATTGAAAATTTTAATTTAAAAGAAACAAAGCTCAGAACTGAAAAGAAATGGGATATTAGTGACCAAATAGTCACATTATAATTAAACACATTTATAATATGTCAAACATACCAGTAGATTAATACAAACAAAACCAAATACTCATGTTATAATTAAATACATTAATAATGCTTTCATACATACCACTGGGTGAATATAAAACAAAAGTCATACATATAAAAATGTCAAGATAGTAATAGCAACATGGAAAACAACACCACAAATAACAATAACAACAAGAGCAACCACTTCTTGGACTGTAGATGGACTCCTATAACTTAAAATCCCGAGCCGAATATGGAGGATGTTCACTATTGAGAGAATAAAAAAAGGACATCCCAAGATCGAGTTAAAGACGACACAAAACATCACCTTCCGAATAGACTTTCTATTGAAGTGACTTCTAAACTCTTCATTTGATTTCACACAATTGACGAGTTTGATCATTATCTTCAAGTCATGAGCCACCAACGATGATGTGAGAAAAAACGCGAAGGAGACGACCTCAAACAACATCAAGCTCCTGATTGTGCTTAAATTAGCATCGCAACCAAGACGACCATCAATGCTATGCAACCCTATAGTGGTGAGGGAGAGTCTCAGAAGAGGCAACATATATGGAGTTGAGACTCACAACACTATCAAGGGCGGCGAAGTGGATATCATCTTTTAACTCCTCTCTTGATTTTACTTGAATAACTCTTAAAATAAAAGTAATATGTTAATTTATACTGATTTATAAAGAGAAATAAAAGAATGTTGAAATTAAGATAGATAACGGTTGGGTCTCCATATTTGATAGTGCTGACATTCTTGTGGCTGGTGTACTCCAGAAGCTCCATCCATCTTATTTTTCATCTCTATCTTATTTTCCTCACATTTTCACTCAAAATTTGCAAGAACCGAACATAAGATTATTATCTTTTTCTTTACCAAGTTGTTTTTCATAAAATAAATCAAACAATACAAGTACGAAAACAAATGTAACATATCTACAAACTAAGATATTGATTATAACAAGTCATTTTAGTTGATAAATTGCTATTAGATCAATGATTTCAATCAGAGTTTGGCTTTAATATTACGTCTCTTTCACAGATTTTGTGTGTGTGTGAGTGTGTTATAGAAGATAGAAAATTAAGGTAATTTAAGGGATGAGACGTCCAGCAATGAAGAAGATTGCGGGAGAGAGTAACTAAATTCTTAACTTTTTGAGGAAGTTGGGAGGGCTCAGGAGGAGGCAATTTAAATTCATCTTGACATCCCTGACCTTCATCTGTGGCATCCAGACCAGCTGCAGACACCTCAATGTAGTCTTTTGACCTCAATTCTTCTCTTGCATTTTGGATTTCTTCCATGGCTTCAATGATCTGCTCAGAACACAGAAGGTATCTCAGTTGCAGCCCAAGAGAGGTTCCGTTTCGGATGAGGGACATGACGTAGACATCAGAGTCTTTGGCAACCTTGTATGCCAAGTCTACTGCGATCTGGGCCAAGCCTGGGATGTCTGCTTTGGCTGCTTCGGGATCGGAGTTTAGAGCTGTGGCGCAGTAGCCAGGATCTCTATCACATTATCTGAAGCCTTGATCCTATCAAGGCTGGCAAATGAAGGAGAACTCACAAAGAAGAGTGGTAGTGAAAGAGAAAGCAACATGGAGGAGGAGCTCCCAAGGGAGTTGGCCATTGCTTTCCTCTTGTGGATTTATGCATGCCATGAGGGTGTTGTATACATATAGACATGTGGCCTGATTTCTGGAGAGTTAGTAAAAAAGTAAAGCTTTATATTAATTTTTTTTTTATTTTGCCGATTGAACTTTATGTTTGGAAATTATATTTTAAAAATATTTCAATTAAAATTAACGACAATTATAATATTTTTTAAAAATTTAATTAAATATATATTTTTTAAATGTGAATATGCTGCCATGTTGAAGTACGCTGATATATATAATTAAGAATTTAGGAATTTTTTAATAATTTTGCATAATCTCAACAGTGGATCAGTCAAGACAACTCTCTCATCTCCATTATGGTGCAGTAAGGCTTGATTGGGAGGCGCTCACTATCGACATTGTCTTCGTTAATTACTCTCTTCCTAAATTTCAACATTCCCCTATGACACCAAAACACATATTCGACCACCTTAAAGGCTTTCACTACCAAGTAACATGAAATTTCGTACCACACTAGCTATATGTGGGCACAAGGTTGAGTGGCCAAGTAATTCACGTTGGGGTTGGGACGCCCAAACATGCATACATATGAGTGATAACGCTTGGTATCCTACCATTTGAGTTTCCGATAAGAGTTGTTTTATATTTCATAAAACAAAAATCTGTTTAATAATTTGATATGTTCCTAATTTGTTTTCTATATTTTTAAAATAATTTTTCTATATAATATTTTATATTTGATTATTTTTATGGTTATTTTTTAAAAAACAATAATAAAAAAACAAATGAGAATAACCATAAGTAATTATTTTTTTCCTGGAAATGCCCTATTTTTTATTTTTTGATGGTCAAATATTTTTTTTTTTAAAAATAGCTGTCAAACATGACTTTACTTTCCCATTTCATGAATGGTTCATAAACTTTAGCTATATCTATTTTGCTAATTTTGAAAATTAATTATTTTATTGAACTCTAAAATTAATGGAAGGCATGCTAGATGCATTTGAGTCAAGGTGCACAAACATTTTTAAAGTTTGTAACATATGAAATGGTGATTGATGATGGAAAAGTTCTAAACATTAATTTTTTTTTCTTTATAAAATAATAGTCATACGATTAATAAATAATTCACAAAGTATTTAGGATGCTACTTTGGTGGGTTGGGTATGAGCTATTAATATGTCCTCGTGTATCACACCTATGGGGAAGTATCTCAAAATCCTATATAAAGATATTTCTAGCTCATGGGGAAAAATGATATGTGATTTAGGGTGTATACACAGGAAATAGAGAAATATAAAATGTTTCAAGAATCCAATAATTATATCTCATTTTCATTTTTTGTAATATTTTCTATAATTTTTATTTAATAGGTGTACATACAAAGAGTAAGGAAATATAAAATTTTTCAAAAATTCAATAGTTATATATGATTTCTAATATTTGTAAGATTTTCTAAGATATAGTGAAATGATTATCTCTCATTCGATAATGTAAGTATATGTAGTTGAATCACATTAAAAGCTCATATATATTTGTGTGAATTACTTTATCTTTGCATTTTTAAGCTAATATTATTTATTATTGAAAGATGAAAGATAACTTCATATAATTTGATTCAAGATGGATATCGTTGAAGATGGAGATAGTCTTGGGTGGATAGAAATGTAAGAACGAATTATAAATATTATAGGACGAGGGCCTTTAGTTCATGGCACACATACAAGAAGGGAAAAATATAAAATATTTTAAAAACCCAACAATTATATTTGATTTTCCATTGATGTGTAATGACTTCCCTTACCCCAATAAAGCCTGAGGTTAGATTGGAGACAATTTGTATTAATTATCAAATAAAACAATTATTTTTTAATATAGTATTATGAAATAAAATATTAAAAACTAAATATCTAAAAATCTTAAAATAAATTACTAATTTAACACAAATAATGAATGAACTTAAAACTTAACTATCAGATATATTATAACAATTAAAGAAAATAATAAACTCATTAAAAAATTAAGAAAGAGTAGAATTCTTTCTTATTATTTTAATGTATTTTATATTTTAATGAAATAATATATTATATATAATTAAAAATAAATAATAATACGTTGGTTTCAATGGATTACCCAGTCCGTTAACCCGGTTTCTAACTGGATTAACTCATTCAAACCTTACCTACACCAACTCGAATATTAGGTTGGGTGCTCGAACATTAGGTGTGCCACCCGAAGGCCTTGAGTATTAGGTGTGCTCGAACATTAGGTTGGGTTGGATGAAAAAGCTTTTATTGTGTCGTTTAAGTTATATAGGAATTGCTGAATCCAAGAGTTAAGAATAAGAAGTTCTTCATTACCCAGAATAGAATAACCACTTAGAATAACGAAACATATTATATTTGTTAAGAAGTGCAAAATCATATGGATAGGATCCTCATTGTACATCTTGATCAATTGGATCGTTTCTTTGTGGATTCCCATACGAAGCTTTTGTAGATGTGTTTCCGGGCATTCCTTTATCATTTCGTCCAACAAGAAGAGTTCCTCTAATTCTATGAATTTTTCTAGAATACTCTTTTCTTGAATATCATTCAAAAAAGTTCCAGATTGCCTAGTATTCCACCAATTAGTAACCCAAGATTCAAGACTTTTATTAAGTGATAGAGAGATCCACCAGGGCAAAAATACTATAGATGCAAGATATAGAAGGGGAGTGAATGCTTTCTTTTTTGTCATTTTTTTTTCAGTTGTGAATTGTTAATGAACCCAATTCATTGGTTGGACAAGTTTGACCTACCGAAATCTCAGCTCAATAAATCATCATCCTCGAGCAAAGACAAAATAATTGAATCACACACCAGACTTCAAATTTACTTGGTCATTAGACTAATTACAAGACATCGAACTATCTCCTATCACGTGAGAATAATGATAATAATATAATAATAATAATAATAATAATAATAATAATAATAATAATAATGATAATAACTAATACGGAAGGTAAAAACAACTCAAATACGCTGACCTGCAAAGAAAACTGCACCACAAAGAGTTATCAACTTCCCAACCAACCCTAGAAGATCAGATGGATCCTTGGGTGGCGCTTCAAACTCATCCCGACAATTCTGAGCTTCAAACAGCCCATCAAGCCCAGACTCCGCCACACCGCTAGAGTTTCCGGCCCTCAAATTCTCCGACGCTTCTCCCAGATCTTCTATGGCTGCCACGAAATTCTGCGAACATGCCGTGTACTTATCTTTCAGCTGAGGATCCGAGGCGTTTTTAATCAGCCCGGCGACCAATGCCTCAGCCTTTTTGGCACCGTCACCCGCCAAGTCTATACAGATTTCCGCCAGCCCGGTGAGATTTGCAGCGCCTGTTCGAGGATCGGATTCGATTGCATGGGAGCAGTAGCTTGGATCTTCAGTCTTAGCACATATTTTCTCAACCACATCCTTTGCAACCTTCACATTTAGCCTGGCAGATGAGAGATCAACAAGCAAAACAACTACTGAAATAATCAGTATACTAATGTGCTTGGCCATTGCTATTTTTTTTTTTTTAACATAGAATCAAACTCTTAACATTTATATATATATATGTTAGAAATAAATTTCCATCCTATATTTAATTTTTAGAGCTAATTAAAGTAATGATTTGGGTATTGCAATATGCTCTTACATGGAAATATACCATTTATGTTTTTTTATTTATATAATAATTATTTCCTTGCCAAATTAATTTATTATTATTTATGTTTCTTTACTTATATAATAATTATTTAGTTGGTAATAAATTAATTTTGGTTCTTTATTCTATATAATATGACCATTTAAAAGGAATCCCATGCTTCTTTCCGTGCTTATCCTTTCTTCATCAAATTAGCACAAGTGTTATTCGACTTTATAAAAATTTATACCAGTTTGATTGGAATGAGAAATGAAGGGCCAAACAGATGATTGCCCTAATGGGTCGGGGTTGACTTAGCCAAGTCTGGTCTGTAGCCCAATGTAGGTGGTCGGCCAGGCCCAATATGCAATTCCTGACTCAACCCAAATTCATATGGGCCGGGCTCGTATGAATTTTTAAATATTTTAAAAGTGTTTTTTTTTTAAGTTTTTATTTTTTTTAAATAGTTTTTTTTATATTTAGCTTGTTTGATAAGTTTTTAAATATATTTTAAAATAATTTTTATTTATAATACTTTTTAATCCTTATCCATAATTATTTTTAAAAAATAATTAGATTTGTTTTTAAACAGTATCATTATTATTTTTATATTTGATGTTATATGTTTTCTGTTTTTAAAAACTATTTTCATTTTTATTTTCAGAAAAAAAAAAAACTGTTTTAAATTTTTAATTAAAAAAACAGTTGCCAAACAATCTCAACATTTCCCCCCTACTAAAGTTACCTTACTATGAAGTGAATAGTAGATAGACAATATTGCCCTTATAGACCCATCTAAAATCCGACCCGGAAAAAACCCGTTGAAGTCAGCAAAGCCCTAAAGTTTATTCCTTTCCGCCCTTGTGAGTTGCGAACAGCAGGCGCAAGTCACTGCGTCGATCAGTCGATGAATGTCGGCTTCAATGGCTACAACCAATGGATTCGACCCCTCAGGTACTTTAATCTAATTCATCCCCCAAAACTCTATTTGTTCCCTGAGAAAACTGGTTGCATTTAAGCTTTTCCTGGAAAATTACTTCTCTGTTGTTTATTTTATTTATTCACTCAGGATCCGGCGATCTCAATTAAGTAGGTTTATCAACTGTTCTAGATCTCTGTCTGCGCTTCCTTTTTTTTTTTTTCTATTTCTTTTTTCTCTGTTAGGTAGAATGTTCTATTGAAAAGTTGGGCTTTGTTTGGTTACTGAGAAAATAGGAAAGGGAATTAATTGAAATTCTGATATTAATGCTTGGAACCCGAGAAAACAAACATTCCTTGTGTTTGGACCTAGTACAACGGTTCGGCTCAGTTTTCTCAGCAACTAAACTGAGAGTTAGGGTTTTATTTTTAATTTTTAAATTTGTTTTTTTTTTATCTTTTTTTTTTTTTAACAATTCTTTACATTTATTTTTGTTGCATGCGGGTTTTATGAATTTTTTGGATGCTGGAAGATTGGGGCAATTCAGTGGGATATAGTGCAATTCTAGTTTATGCAGTTTTAGGGTTAGTGGATGTGTGTAGGTAATTGCTATTTTAGGTTTTTTTTTTTACACTTTGAATGTTGGGAAGGGAAGGAGAATGCATAAGAAAGAAAATGCTTTTTATGCTTTTTCTTGCCCTTGCTCCATTCTTTCATGTAAAAAAAGGATTGATTCTTGTGGTTCTGTTTGACTACAAGTTGAGCGTTTCTTCTACATTATGCTATGTATGTATGGTGGAATGTATTGGTATGCATCTATTCATGTGCTTCTTGTGTCGAATTTTGTTTTCTGATGGATAGCTCATATTTGTGCCCTTGTGCATGCTTCTTTTGGAGTCAAAGTCTCTACAATCTAATTTTCCATAACCCCTGAAATGTGCTTTTCTTTTATTCCTTTTGCCTTTTGCTTTCTGTCTTTTCAACATTGTTACCTTGATTTTCAATTGTAAAGCTCATCAGTCCAGAAACACCCTGCCCGAAGAATCAATGATTTCTAGTATAAATTTTACTTCCATCAGATCTAGATTTAAGTTTTCTAGGAATAACAATGGGGTTCTGATAAATGCTCAGCAAGTTGAAATTTATGTCTTTTTAAATCTAAAATGATTATTTAAATTTGAAGGTTATCTGGAGCGGCTTTTTGTTAGTGCCTCTTATATGCCCTATATACATAAAGATCACCCCCATTTTGCTCGCCTCTATTTATTATATCCTCTGTTTGTGTATAAAAGGTTATCCGAACTAGCATGCTGCTTGCTTCAAATTTATATATTAATTGTTCACTTTTTGACTGTTCAATCTTGCAAAGGATTTACATTTTAGATATACTAGTGTGCAATACTTTGTGGATCCTTGTTATAGTTTACCTTGCCCCTTCTGCGCCTCTATTGATTTTCTTATAAAGACCATGACTTACTTCTTTTTTCAATAAGCTGATACAAACTTTCTTCAATAGCTGATGTGGCATTGTCTGTTGTGTAATGAGCTTATTTTTGTGGTTATGAAGACAAAGAAAAGGTGTCTTGGGCAATATAATGGATGAGGATGGGGACTATATGGAGCTTTTAACTTGTAATTAGTGGTGTTGTTTTTGGAGAACAAGAAAGGATGGTTGACATCCTTATGATAATTGAACTTTTGAAGCACAAGAATTAAGTGTTTCCAGATTTGGTGAAAAGAATGTTTTGCCAACGTGGACCACCAACTCTGCCATCTTAGGTGTGAGCCAAGTAGTGCTAGTGTGGTGATGCCTAGCTAGTTAAGCAATAGGCTCTAGGTGGTCATACAAATATGTCTGCCAAAATGCAACTAAAAAAATTCTAGATGTACATGAGATGTATTTGACATGGTGTGACGCACAGCTTGATGATCCTTGATTCCTTATTAGGCTGTCCTACAGTGCAGTGCTCCTCAACAGGCAAGTTGCCTGGGGTGTAAGAGCCTAAGAATCAAAATGATTAGATAATTTTAGAGTGTAGACCATTTTGCCTATGGGTGTAAAGCATCTATTTGTAAAATTATATTTATATATATTTTGAAACGATAGGAACTGTTTCATATAATTGATAATCACTAAAATGTCTTTTTTCTTCATAGGCAATATTCACTAAAATAATCTGTTCATCTAAGCTTTTCACAATTTAGATTTTCAAGGTAGGGTCCATTGACTGTGGAGCCTTGTGTATTCATTGTGGTTTCTGCACCCTTCTTTACTGGTTGAACTTTGTGTTTCAGGTGATTTGGAAAAGAAGGACAAGTTATCAATGGAGACTGTCAAAGAAGTTGTAGCTATTTCAAGCTCAGAGGCACAGCCTGAAGAAAGTGGTAAGGGTGTAAAATGTACCTTCAGTCTCACAATTGTTTTTCTTAATGTTTTCATTGTCAAAGCAAAGGATTATTAATGCCACATAAGATAGCTGACAAGCCAATTTGTTCTGCTAGAAAGGAAAGCTCGGGTAGATGCTGTGTGGGAGCAAATGAATAAAGGAGTATCTGTTAAGGTGCTGAAAAATAACAAGCCTAGTTCAACCGTGAACAGAACGTCACATAAAACTTCCACTGTGAGGATTTTCTCATCATCCCTGTTTGTTGTGGAATAGTTGGCTAGACTTCTGTCTTTGACCTTAATGTTATGATATAGGGCTGGATGACATATCTGGGCCTGGGGCCAAAGAAGAGAGGATCTCTTCAGCAAGGTGTACAACAGAAGGAATCTGCTATTACACAGAATGGCACCAACGATGAGGCGAAGAGACTTGCTGCTGCTGCTCTTTCAGCAGTTAAGGATGCTGCAGCTGCTGCTTCAGGCAGAGGAAAAGTTGAAGTAAGCTCATTGTATCACTCATACTGCGATATTTTTTTTTCTTTTTTGATAAGTAAAGACTTAAATTAAAATTAGAAGAGCTGCCAGAAAAAAGCAGTCCAAAGAATATAAGAAAACAAACCTCCCTTCACCACCAAGGCTCAAGCAAATGAGTACAGAATAAGAACCTGAATACTTACCCAACGATTCAAAAAAACCTAAAGTCGGTGGACAATCATTTAAAAACAACTTAGACTCAACCCACAGAAAGCATACAAAATCCCTTTTTAGTTTTTGGATTGAAAATACCTCATTATCGAATGCAATTCTATTTTGTGCCTTCCACACTGTCCAAAACTAGCACAAAGGGCTTGCTTGCCAAACCTTCTTGCACTTTTTTCCTAGAAAAGAACCTTGCCAACCCAACAAAGTCTCTAATTGACAAAGGAAGCACCCAAGAAACCCAAAAAGTATAAAAATCAGCTCTCATAAATCCCTTGTCATTTCACAATGGAGCAACAAATGATCAATGGATTCCGCATGTCCATGGCACAAGAAAAACTGATTTACTAAAGAACAACCTTGTCTTTGAACTTGATCCAACGTTAAAATTTACTGTGCACTGCCTCCCATTTAAAAAACTAACTTTGGGTTGAACCTAAGAAATCCAAATGCCCTCCATTGGAAAAGATCACCAAAGTCTGGTTCCAACACATTGTAAATGGACTTAACGGTGAACTTACCACTCTATCATTGACCGCAATAAAGTATCTTAAACATCCTTGCAAATTCTCTGCCTTTGCAAACACGCCAAAAATCTCTCCACACAATCCATCTCCCAATCATTAAAAGGTTTAGAGAAACACAAATTCCAACCCCCATCCCCCTTTTTCAATAGAAAAATTCCAAACGTTCTCTACCCACGCATCCTTAAAAAGAGATAAAGCAAATGAGGAAGGAAACAAAGCACATAAGAGGTTATCCCCAAACCATCTATCCTTCCAAAAAAGTACCCTCCGCCCATTACCCACCACAAAGGAACATTGAGATCTCATAAGATCCCAATCCTTCCACTTTGCTTTCCACAACCCAACCCCACACCCCTCTTTGACCTCCTGAGTTGCCTGCCCCTCTCTTGTTTTCCCATACTTACCTTGGATTACCTGATTCCAAAAAGCCCCTCTCTCAATCGCAAAATGCCAACTCCACTTGCAAAGAAGAGCTTTATTAAGAACTGAAAGACTTTTAACCCCCAAGCCCTCTCTTCTCTTATGTCGGCAGACAATCGCCCACTTAACAAGATGAGGTTTACGCTTTAATGCCCCACTACCCTAGAGAAGATTCCTCTAAATCTGTTCAAGCTGCAATTGAACAACCCTTGGCAAACAGAACAAAGGCATAAAATAAATGGACAAGCTAGATAAGGTATTGTGAATCAAAGTTACTCTTCCTCATTTGGAAATATATTGACTCTTCTACGGATAACCTCTTGTGAAACTGCTCTTTCACTCCATCTGAAACTACTGTAGACTTAAACGGAGCACCCAAAGGAAGTCCCAAATAAGAGGAAGGTAGACTACCCACCTTGCGCCCAAGCTTAACAAGTACATCATCTAAATTCTTCACCCCCTTCCCATTGAAAATTAACTCACTTTTCTCTAAGTTAATCCTCAACACTGAAATCGCTTCAAACCACATAAGTAGCCAACGTAAATAAGTTATCTAATCCTAAGAAGCCTTGCAGAAAACCAGAGTGTCATCATCAAACAATAAATGAGAAATCTGAACACTTTCCTCAAACTTATCTTTCACTTGACATCTAGAAAAAAACCACCAGCCACCGTCTGCTTCAAAAGACAACTAAGCTCCTCCATGACAATCACAAATAAGATGAAAGAGGATCCCCTTGACGCAATCCTCTAGAACTTGGGAAAAATTCAAAGGGGGTACCATTTACTAAAACAGAGAATCTAGCCATGGAAATACACCATCTTATCCACCTAATCCATTTTCCCCCAAAACCCATTTTTTGCAAAACCGGGAGTAGAAAGGACCAATCCACATGATTATGTGCCTTCTCTATGTCTAGTTTGCACAAAAGACCACTCTCTTTACTTTTTAAAATTGAATCAATAGCCTCATTAGCAATAAGCACTGCATCCAAAATTCGTCTTCTCTCCACAAATGCACTCTGAACCTTAGAAACCACTTTTCCAATCATTTTTTTTTTAATCTGTTAGCCAACACCTTAGCCAACGACTTATACAACTTATACACCCCTCACCAAACTGATTGGCCTAAAATCCCTCAAATCCTCGACACCCCTTTTCTTAGGAATTAACACAAAAAAGGTAGCATTTAGACCTTTTTCAAAACTGCCATACTCATGGAACTCCCTAAAAAACCCATCACCTCATCATTTACAAAATTCCAAGAAAACTACCAAAAACCCATAGAAAAACTATCCGGCCTAGCAACTTTGTCCCTACTAAACCTGAAAGAGCACTAAAAACCTCCTCCACAGTAAAGGGCTCCTCCAATAAAGCAGCCTCTTGAGCCTCAAAATCCTCAAACAGCAAGCCATTTAAACTTGGTCTCCATTCCCCTAAATCAGAAAGCAAATTCTAAAAAGCTTGAGCCATCCCTCCCTTAATATCCTTTTCCTCGGACAACCACACTCCGTTAATCTTAATTTTGGCCAATAAATTCCTTTTACAGTGGCATTAGCCATCTTATGGAAAAAAAAAAAAGTATTTCTATCCCCCTCCTTTAACCAAACCTCCCGAGATTTTTGTCTCTAAGAAATTTCTTCCAACAAAACCCACTCCTTATACTCCTCCCTTGCTCCCTCTTGTGCTTCAACCTCCTCCATAGACAAAATACAGGACCTCTCCTTTGCATCCCAAAACGCCACTTGCTCCAATGCCCTAGCCTTCCTCACTTCAAGCTGGCCAAAAACTTCTCTATTCCAAGTCATTAGATGAAACTTCAACGCTTTCAACTTTGCAGCCAAAATAAAACTGAAGGAACCACGAAAGTTGAACCCCTCTCACCAAGATTTGAGCAAATCCTTAAACCCCTCCACTTTTAACCACATATTTTCAAAACAAAAAGGCATAGGACCTCTCCTCAACCCTCCCCCATCCAACAAAATAGGGAAATGATTGGACACTGGTCTAGGGAGCACACACTGCATTGCTCCACTGAAATGAGTTTCCTACCCCTCAGAAACAATAAACCGATCTAGTTTGGACTGAATTTGATTGTTCAAACCACCACTCCAAGTAAAAGGGCCACCCAACAAAGGAAGATCTCTAACTATAAATCCTCAATTACATCAGAAAACCTCCGCATCACTCAAGTTAATCTACCTCCACTACTGCGTTCACATGGAAACCTGATCAGATTAAAATCATCTGCAACACACCAAGGTTCACCTTAAAGACCTTTGATCACCCCTAATTCATCCCACAACAATTCTCTCTTTGCAGCATTGGCCCATAAACCCCTGAAAAGCTCCTACTAAAATTGTTTTGACAATTTTGAAATCGACACGAAACCGAAAACTACCCCACTTCCAACTCAACCAATTGCAATACCCTTTTATCCCATAACATTAAAATACCTCCAGCCGCGCCTTTCAAATTCACCCCAGCCCAATCTAAAAAATGCCCCACACCAAGACTACACATCGACCCCATAGACAATTCTTTTTTTTGATAGGTAAAGAAAATTCATTAAGAGCCAAAAGGCAAGAGAAAGGGTATACACGGAGTATACCATATACAAGGAAGCAAAAAACAAAAGAACAAACAAGCCTGACCCTTACTTGGTGGCTAACCAGTCAACAAAATCTATCAACGACAAAGTGTGTTCCTCTATGTATACCCTAATCCAATTCACAAAAGTGTACAAAAAAATGGATTTAATATCTTGATCGTTCCTCTCAATATCATCGAAGGCCCTTCTATTCCTTTCTTTCCAAATGGTCCACATCAGGCAGAGGGGGGCAGCTCTCCAGGCTTTCTCCCTTTTTTTGCCCACAAAAGAACCATGCCAACCCAAGAGGTTTCTTTTCACAGAGAAGTGCATCACCCAATGCACCCCAAAAAGGGAGAAGATCAGAAGCCATAACATTCTGGCTTTCTCGCAAAACAGAAGAAGGTGATCTGTGGTTTCCTCCTCTTGTTTACACAAAAAACATCTGTTGGGAATGCTCCATCCAAATCTTTTCAGGCGGTCAGTGGTGAGTAGCCTGTTCCAAGCCGCCTCCCACCCAAAGAAGCTAGCCCTAATTGGAACCCAAGGCGTCCAAATAGTTCTAGCCGGGAAGGGGGGCTTGGTGTCCCTTGAAAGTGAACTATAAAAAGACTTGACCGAAAAGGACCCATTCTTGTTCTCTTTCCACCGAAACAAGTCCTCCACACCTCTTCTAATGGTCAAAGGATGAAGCTTACATAATAAGCTCTCTACTTCTCCCACCTCCCAATCATTAAGGTGCCTATTAAAGCGAGGTCCCCAGCTTCCCCCAACTTCTTCTTCCTCCCAAGCCTCAGCGACCCAGCCATCTTTGTTGACGGAAAGATTAAACAAAATGGGGAAAGCTTCTTCCAGAGCTTGATTTCCACACCACAAGTCCTTCCAAAATTTCACTCTAGTGCCATCCCCTATGATGAAGCGGGAATGAGAACGAAAGTTCTCCCAACCATTTCTGATAGCCTTCCAAACCCCCACCCCATAACGGTCTCTTACTCCTTTGGAGCACCATCCCCCCTCTTGAAGGTCATACTTACTAGAGATAATTTGCTTCCAAAGGGACTCATTCTCATTAGCGAATCTCCACAACCATTTCCCAAGAAGGGCCTTGTTAAAGGTAGATAGACTTCGAATGCCCAGGCCTCCTTCCTTTTTAGTAGCACAAATAGCCTTCCAACTCACCAAGTGGGGTTTATTCTCTAAGGCACCCCCGCCCCATAAGAAATCCCTTTGGATCTTTTCAAGTCTTGTGCACACCTTCTTGGGGATCACAAAGAGAGAAAGGAAATAGGTTGGGAGGCTAGAGAGAGTGCTTTTTAGCAAGGTAAGACGGCCACCTTTGGAGAGGTATTGTCTTTTCCAAAGAGACAACCTTTTCCTGAATCTTTCTTCTACTGCATCCCACACCCTGGTAGATTTGTAAGGGGCTCCAAGAGGAAGACCCAAGTAGGAGGTAGGTAAGCTTCCTATCTTACATCCCAAGACCGACGCAAGAGTCTCCATAGGAATGCCTTCCCCCACTGGAATGGCCTCCGTTTTGCTCAGATTGACTTTTAATCCTGAAATCGCCTCAAACCACATGAAGGTCCAGCTAAGATAACGTAACTAATCTGCTTCGGCGTCACAGAAGATTAAGGTGTCGTCGGCGAACAAGAGATGGGACACGATCAGCCCCTCTCTTCCTCTTCCTCCCACTCTGAAACCAGAAATAAAGCCTCCATTTCTTGCACAAGACAGCAGTTGGCTAAGGGCTTCCATGGCAAAAAGGAATAGATAGAGGGATAGAGGGTCGCCCTGTCTCAATCCCCTAGAGCTACGAAAGAAGCCCGAGGGGCTTCCATTAATGAGGATTGAGAAGGAAGCCGTAGAGCAGCACCAATTCATCCACTTAATCCATCTATGCCCAAATCCCATCTTAGACATCACATCCATGAGAAAGTCCCACTTGACATGGTCAAAAGCCTTCTCAATGTCCATCTTGAGAAGGAGGCCCGGGTTGTTGCCTTTCAATCTAGAATCAAGGGCTTCATTAGCGATAAGAACAGCATCCAAAATCTGTCTCCCATGAACGAAAGCATGCTGAGAATCAGAAATCACTTCCCCCATCACTGATTTCAGTCTATTGGCAAGGACTTTGGCTAGCAATTTGTACACACTCCCTACAAGGCTGATTGGTCTAAAATCTTTTAGGTCTTCGGTCCCCTCCTTCTTAGGAATGAGCAAGAGGAACATGGAGTTTAGGCTTCTTTGGAAAGTCCCATGGAGGTAGAACTCTCTAAAGAGACCCAAAATCTCTGGTTTTACAACGTCCCAGCAAAACAACCAGAAAGCCATTGTAAAACCATCCGGGCCTGGGGCTTTGTCACCACAGAAGCTGCTTAGTGCTGCAAAAATTTCTTCCTCTGAAAACATAACTTCTAGGCTGCTGGCCAAGCCTTCTCCCAGCTCCTTGAAGTTAAGGCCATTAATACTAGGCCTCCAATCCCCAGAATCTGAGAGCAAGGGCTGGTAGGCCCTACAAACACCTTCTTTTATATCTTCCACGGAAGAGAGATTCACACCATTCACTTTAATCTTAGACAGGAAGTTCCTTCTTGCCTTAGCATTGGCCATTTTGTGGAAATATTTGGTATTTTTATTGCCTTCTTTTAACCGGATTTCTCTTGACTTTTGTCTCCAAGAAGTTTCTTCCAGCAGAGCCCATTTCTTATAGTCCTCAAGAGCCCGGTTTTTGGCCTCCACGTCTCCAGGAGTCAGAGGGCTTTCATTCTCCTTGGCCTCCCATCGCTGCAGGCGGGAAAAGGCCTCTGCTCTATTAAAAGAAACGTTGCCTACCACCTCTTTGTTCCAGTTTTTAAGGTCCTTCTTAAGAGCTTTGAGTTTCTCAGCGATGCAGTGGCTGCTATAGCCTTCGACTGAATAGCCATTCCATCAGCTTCTTACTAGGTCTTTGAAACCATCTAATTTCAGCCACATATTTTCGAAACGAAATGGGCTTTTGCCTGACGAGAATCCCCCAGCTTCTAGAACTATGGGGCTGTGATCAGAGACCAAGCGAGGGAGAGCAGATTGAGTAATGGCAGAGAAG
The DNA here is from genome assembly GCA_037355405.1 of Vitis amurensis. Classification (NCBI taxonomy): domain Eukaryota; kingdom Viridiplantae; phylum Streptophyta; class Magnoliopsida; order Vitales; family Vitaceae; genus Vitis; species Vitis amurensis. The sequence continues at coordinate 31,477 of JBAPGN010003011.1, forward strand.
TGGTCCTCCCAAGGGTCTGAGATCAGGAAACGGTCCAATCTAGAGGCAGCTTGAGAGTTCAAACCCCCTATCCAAGTGAAAGGACCTCCAGCCAGTGGGAAATCCCTCAGCCCCAGCTCCCCAATCACCTCTGTAAATCTCCTCATCTCCGTTGTGAGTCTAAGGGCATTTCTTCTTTCCTCTGGAAATCTTACAGCATTAAAGTCCCCCCCTATGCACCAGGGGTCTTCCCAGAGACCACGGATGGCTCCAAGCTCCTCCCAAAAATCTTCCTTTTCACTACCTATCACTGGTCCGTAAACTCCAGAGAAAATCCAAGAGAATCCATCAGCGCAATTTCTAAAGCGAACAGAGATGGAGTACCCCCCGCTTTCTATCTCTAATTTCTCCAAGACTCTGTTATCCCAGAAGAGGAGGAGGCCTCCTGCCGCACCCCTGGCGTCCACTGAAGCCCAATTGAGAAATCTTCCTACTCCCACACTTTTAACCAATTGCAGAGAAACATCTTTCACCTTTGTCTCCAAGAGGCAAACCAAATCTGGTTTTTGATTCCTCACCACTCCCTTAATCAGTTTTCTTTTTGCACAATCATTGATCCCTCGGACGTTCCAACAGAGAATTTTAATTCTCATTAATCAACTGGAATCAAATCCCAGGAGTTATGACCGGATCTTTTGGTTATCCCGGATGTCTCCCCATAACTAACAGAGCATTCCAATCTTTTTAACTCTCTTTCAAAGCGGGTGGTGCAAGATTTTTTCTTCTTTCTTCTCTTGCAGAGGGAGTTATTTCCAGTCCTCAGCTTCAGTTTCTTAAGCAAGGCCAGAATTTCTACTTCATGCCCTTCAACCGGCATTCCCAAGACACTACTAAAATGAAAAAGCTTGGAGAGCTCCTCATCTGACCATCCTTCTACTCGTGGATGAGCAACCGACAGGTCTTTCTGCTTCGCCACGTCAATTTCCGGATCAGAGCTTGGGGCTTCCGTCAGAACCACTGTTGTCCCATCTCTGAGCATCATGGACAGAGGGTTCGGCGTCGCTTCCTCTTCCCTTGTCGTCAATTTCCACGGACTAGAGCATCGACCCTTACCCCTCTCAAGCCCCGAAACCCAGAATGGAGTAGAAGAAGAGGATGGCTCCCCTTTCGAGGAGATCGGGGGTAGAGAAAGAGTACCTTGTGGATTGCAAGGCTGGACAGGAGAGGAAAGCTCCTTCACAGGCGGCGATTCTTCCGAAAGGGGCGACGCTTGCCTTTGGGGTGTCTTGCAAGCTTCGGCGGGGAGGGAGGGCTCAATCGCTGACATCGACGCTTCCAAAGGGGGCGACGCATGTCTCTGGGGTATTTTGCAAGCTTCGCCGGGGAGGGAAGGCTCGGTCGCTGACGTCGGCGTGTCCAAACGGGGCCACGCTTTCATCTGGGGATGTTCTGCGAAGGTGAGAGCCGGAGCGGGGGCTTCTCTCCACCGGCTCGACGAGCAATTAGGGCTTCCACGCCCAAATTCATTTAAATGGACTGGATCGGGGGGCTTAGGGGGAGACCCCATAGAGGCTGAGACCTGGGCCTTCCCTAGCCCAGGCCCAAAGGAAACGCCACAAGCCAGGCCCGAATGGGCCAGGGCGCCCATACCTTGGCCCGTCTCCAAATCACGGGCAGGGGACAGGGGATGCCGGCCCGTCTCAACTTCGTGGGCACGGGAAGAGGTAGCAGCTGCACCTGTCTTGTCCGAGGTAGGGGCACCACTCCCCAAGACCGGCGAGGGCAGCTTTACAGTCTGCAGGAGGACTGTGGAAGAGGGTCGGGAGTCCACGCTCCCCTTAGCGCGTGAAGGGGCCACCTCGTCTTCCCCAATCTTCCAAACACCAGACCCATGGGAGGGGATCACAGGGGAGAAGCTGGGCTCTTCTTCCCACTAGAGTTGCAGAGCAAAACATGAGGGGCCGGCAACCACCTGCAGCGAACTTGGGTGTTGCCAGCCTCTGGTTTCGACGAGGACTCTGGCCCACTTGAGGTTCCGACGATCAGCAGTGTTTTCGTCCACAGCCACGAACTTCCCACAAGAGTCTCCAAACTTCTTGAAGAGACTTCTGTCCCAGAGATGCAGAGGAAGGCCTAAGATTCTGACCCACACGTGGCGCACATCCCCTCTAACACCCTCAAGGCATCCCACAGATGGCTTCCATTTTTCTAGGGAGAAGCTTCTTCCTCTGAAGCATCTCGATCCTGAGTTAAACACCCTCTCTGCTTCATCCTCAAATTCAAACTCCAGAAGCAAGAGATTTGCTCTCATATTTGACACCCAGAGGTTCCCTTCCAAGAGCCATGAGTTCTTCGCCCACGACCTGAAGGAAACGAGGTCCGGAAGACGATCAGAGTCTCCTTCCCAAGAGCCCACAAGGCATCTGCCCAGCAATTCCTTGTTCCTATCCAGAGTTTCTTTCTCCATTTCTAGCCAGATGGCATCTCGAGGCGCGGGGCAATCCCTAAGAGGAGATGTGTCTCTGACTACACTACTGCTGGGTGAAGCTTGAGAAGGTAAGTGGTTTTTCAACAGAGCTCCTTTCCATTGAAGGGGAGAGACTCCCAAACTTCTCAGTTTACTAGCGAGAATTTTCCAGCCTCCAACAAACCCTCTCCCTTCAGGGAAAGCCAGTGAAAATCTTTTGTTCCCCGCATCTCTTACAATGCAAAACAAGAATCTCCCTGCTCTATTATTTCGGAGCTCCAGACTGTATTCTCTATCTCTTTCCGACCATAGCTTCCTGAAGGGGGTTCTTTCCTTTAGCCCACAACATGACTCAACCCCTTCTAGCAGCAGAGATAAACCTTTCCCTCCAAATTTGACCCATGAAGAAAACTTAGGGCCTCTTTCACAGATCTTACCGCTCACTTTTCCTTTGTGTTCTTCTATGCTAATCTCAAAAGTCTTCAACTCAACACCAAACCAGCACTGACCACCAGGGGATGTTACCGGCATTGTTCTAAGAACTCTAGAGAAGATCACATCTCTAACAATTACAACCAACTATAAGCATCTCTTTCCTTTCATTGTTTCCAATAGCCACCTCAAAGGATGCGTGAGTCACAAACATATGGGAGGAGTTAGGGGAGGGTGGGCATTGAAGTCCCTGGCTCTCAAGACAGTTACACGATTAGGAGCTGGAAAGTGTTGAGGTCTTTCTCTCAAAGTTGCAAAAGCATTCCTAAAAGGGATGAGAAAGACACATTAGTTTAAAGGAAGTCAAAGGGCGGAAAGTAATTCTTGAAGCTTTGTTTCCTATAAACAGATCAAGTCCGCTCTATGAGACTTAATCAAAGCCTTACTAACCTTCCTTTTATCTCTTATCAGTAGCCGCTCTTACATTCCAAGATAAGATTCTGATCCTCATCTAACACTGGAAACACTGCCCCTACTATCCACCCTTGAACCAGAATAGTTTATGGACCACTCCATTTTTTTCAACTCACTTTTAAACGGTGAAGACTCCAAGGTTTTCCTCCTCCCTCCATTCCCAAGCCCCTGCCAATCTCATCGCTCTTTCATCTTCTTGAGCAATTGCAAAATCTCCATGTCAAACCCCTCAATCGGCATCCCCAAACAACTGAACCTTGTCAAACAGCTGTAAGACCAGCAATCTGGCAGCCAATCATAAAAAAAACCCTCCCCCATCTCCTGAGTCCCAGACACAGCGTCACCCAACCCAAACTCCACCACAGCTGAATGAGGTGCATCCACCTCCTCTCCATCAGCCAACACTACCCGGAATGGGGCTATAGACTCCCCTTCCAAAGCTCCCGCTCCCACACCAACAAAAGAGTCCTCAACAGTGGCCACCACTGCCCTTTCCAACCCAGAATAAGAAGAAGAAACTCATCCCCCAAAGAAAAGAAAGAATTTGTAGCCAGAAAGGAATACCTAGAAACCTCCTCCAAAAGCGCTTCATCGGTGATGCAAACATGACAAAACTCTGGCGGCCCTGTTCCACGCAAGTGGCAGCACCACCAGCCACCTCCTCAAGCAACCTCCCACCCACTCCAGCTCTCCACCCCAACACAGAATGCTCCTGCTGCCCAACGCCCAAAGCCTTAGAAACAATGGGGTCCTTATCTAACCCGGAAGGAGGCTCCCACCTGAGGCCCAGACCCACTTACCTCACCTACTTACCATCAACTGGGCTGAGTCACTTAACTGAACTTTGGGTCAAAAAGACGGAAGCCCACCTGACCCCAAACAACTACCCTCCCCCAAAGTCAAATCCTCAGCAGAGCAGCCCACCTCCTTAGGCCCAAATGCAACCCCACTTACAACCTCTCCTCCACCTACCACTTGGCCACCTCCAAACACAGTAACCACACCTGCACTGGTACCAAACTCATCAGCAACAGCCACCTCTCTACCCTGGAATTCAGCACCAGAACACGACAAAGCTGCCTTCACCAACTGCAAATCCAGCGAAGACAAGTTCACCCTACGTCCAGCGCATAATCCTTCACTGCTGCCACTCCTAACCTCCACAGTCTCTCCACCACTGCTTCTGGAAGACGGAACAACCACTGACACCCATGGTGGAACCTCCCACCACAACTGGATTGCAAAACAAAGAGACCCTACAACCAACCGCAAAGAACCAGACAAACCCTTACCTTCTGATTTCACCAAAACCCATGCCCATTGCTACTGTACAAAACCAGCGGTATCCTCATCCACAGCGACGAAACCACCACAGCAATCCCCAATTTTCCAAAACATGTTGCGACTCCAAAAATTAAGGGGAAGACCCACCACCCTCACCCACACCTCCTTAGCAAGCCCTCCAGTCCAACAACCGTCCACTTCTGGTCCCCACTTCTGGTCCCCACTTCTGCAAAACTAAAAGCTTCTCTCTAAACCAATGGGAGCCTCTCTGCAACACCCTTTCAGCTTCAAAACTATCCTCAAACTCAAACAGAAGAAGTGCCCCATGCAACTTGGAAATATTGAGCGCTTCAGATGCCAAGAATTAATACCCCAATTCCGCAATGCAAACAAATCTGGAATGAAAGCAGCATCCTCTCCCCAACGACCAACCAAGCACCACCCCAACTGCTCCTCTCTATGCCTCAGTTCTGGACCCCCAAAATGGTCCCAAATCGCATCCCCTAACCTGTCACCCTTTTGCTTTGACAACATCAGCAAAAGACCTTGAATCCTTTTGCACAGGCACATCAGGCCCAAAGAAGGAACGAAAAGAGAACGCAGCTTCTCAGCCAAAGTGGCCGGCCCCCCTGCAAACCCTTTACCCTCAGGAAAGACCTGACAAAACCTCTTCGCTGCATGATCCAAAACAGAACGAAAAGGGAACTGACCTGCCTGATTAGATTGCTGTTCCAGCCTAAATTTCCTGCCCCCATCCTCCCAACATTTATCAAACTTCCACAGACAATCCTCCTACAACAAGCCTCCACTCCTTCCAAAAGGCAATGAAGGCTTAAATTCCCAAACTGAATCCAAGAAGAAAACCCTCAAACTTCTCTCGACAATGACCCCATGAAGTTTCTCACCAACTACCTCCACTGAAAGTTCAAATGATTTCGACTCCACATCAAAACAACACTTACCTCCTCTCATGCCTTCTCCCCTTTTTCTAAATTGAGCATATCAGAAACTATTCAAAAGCTGTCATGTTGTGTCAACATGGATCTCAACATGCTTCCCTTTTTTAATCCCTCTATTTATGCCTGCGTTGAATTTGGCTTCCTAATTGTGATCAATGTAATTTCCAATGGTTTATGCAACTTGACCAAAAAAGAAAACGAACTTTAATAATGAAAGGCAAACTTTTATACTTAAGCTAATTTATATGATTGCCTATTTTGACTTATCAGTATGAATTCGGTGGGATTTGCTTCTAGTTCAAAAACTGAACATGCTTTAATATCAAAGCATTGAGGTCAACTAAAAATTCTATGGAACAGCTGCAAAAATGATAAATTTGAAATTCATCTGAATGCCTTAATGGCATTACCTTTCACTGCTTTGTGAATCATATGACAGTTGTATTTCATATTTTTTCTCTCCATGTCACAGATAGTGGAGGTACGGGACTTTGCAGGTGAAGAGATAGAAGTAAAGAAGCTTGTTGATGCTGCTTCAAAGGAGGCATCTGAAAAGGCCAAAGGTCCAGCTGGTACCACATCTGCAGTTGATGCTGTTCTAGAACAAATCAAGAAGAAACCAAAACTGAGTGTGCTTGACAAGACAAAAATGGACTGGGGTGGGTTCAAGGAAGACAACAAAGGTCTGGAAGAGGAGTTGGATGCATATAAGAAGAGCTCAAACCAGTATCTGGACAAGGTTTCTTTCTTACAGCGAGCAGATTACAGGGAATTTGAGAGGGAGAGGGATGCTCGGCTGGCTTTGCACGCCAGAAGAAGGCCAGATATGAGTGAGGATCCGTGAAAGCACCATACCTTGCTTTCTAATTAATTTTTTTCTTATAATTATTGTTATTTGGAAATTGAAGGGGAGAAGATATGGAAGAGTTGCAAATTGAACGAGGCTAATTGTTTTTGTATAGTGTGTAGGATGGGATATTCGCCTTCACAGCAATGGGGTTTCCTACTACTTGTATACAAGAAAATCTGTGCCCTCTTTTCTTAGTCAGGGGTCATAGGTCCGTTTGATTCTCCTAATGGGGAAACCGAGGGATGAAATCTTGTGCAAATGTTCTTGTATCTTTTCCT